>CM040800.1:677736-680236 GCA_022829025.1 Squalius cephalus | reverse complement strand
GGAGAAACAGGACTAGTTCTGCACACACACACACACACACACACACACACATGTTTGAGTGTGATCTGAGGAGAAACAGGACTAGTTCTGCACACACACACACACACACGCACGTTTGAGTGTGATCTGAGGAGAAACAGGACTAGTTCTGCACACACACACACACACACACACACACACGTTTGAGTGTGATCTGAGGAGAAACAGGACTAGTTCTGCACACACACACACGCACACACACACACACGTTTGAGTGTGATCTGAGGAGAAACAGGACTAGTTCTGCACACACACACACACACACACACACACACGTTTGAGTGTGATCTGAGGAGAAACAGGACTAGTTCTGCACACACACACACGCACACACACACACACGTTTGAGTGTGATCTGAGGAGAAACAGGACTAGTTCTGCACACACACACACACACACACACGCACACACACGTTTGAGTGTGATCTGAGGAGAAACAGGACTAGTTCTACACACACACACACACACACACACACACACACATGTTTGAGTGTGATCTGAGGAGAAACAGGACTAGTTCTGCACACACACACACACACACACACACACACGCACACACACGCACGTTTGAGTGTGATCTGAGGAGAAACAGGAGTAGTTCTGCACACACACACACACACACACACACACACACGTTTGAGTGTGATCTGAGGAGAAACAGGACTAGTTCTGCACACACACACACACACACACACACACACACACACACACACACACACACACACACACACACACACACGCGTTTGAGTGTGATCTGAGGAGAAACAGGACTAGTTCTGCGCACACACACACACACACACACACACACACACACACAGGTTTGAGTGTGATCTGATGAGAAACAGGACTAGTTCTGCGCACACACACACACACACACACACACACACACACACAGGTTTGAGTGTGAGGATACAGTACGCTCCTCCGGCGTCCAGCGCTCCGTTGGTTGAGATCGCACACACCGACAGGACCGTCATGCTGATGATGAAATACGCCACCAGAAGCATGGCTATCGTCTGATACAGGCCACACTGACCCACAACGAACCCTGCAACACACACACACACACACACACACACACACACACACACGTTTAGCCCTTATTTCACAGTCCGGCTCATTCTGACCACAAACACATCAGAATGTACATACTGTAATGAAAACTATAACAATAACTGTGTGTGTATGTGCGAGTGAGTGAGTGTGTGTGTGGGAGTGAGTGAGTAAGTGTGTGTATATGAGTGTGTATATTAGTGTGTGTGTGTGTGTGTGTGTGTGTGTGTGAGTGAGTGAGTGAGTGCGTGTGTGAGAGTGAGTGTGTGTATATGAGTGAGAGTGTGAGTATGAGTGTGTGAGTTTGTGTATATGAGTGTGTATATTAGTGTGTGTGTGAGTGTTTGTGTATATGAGTGTGTATATTAGTGTGTGAGTGTGTGTGTATATATGTGTGTGTGTGTATATATGAGTGTGTATATTAGTGTGTGTGTGAGTGTTTGTGTATATGAGTGTGTATATTAGTGTGTGTGTATTAGTGTGTGTGAGTGTTTGTGTATGAGTGTGTATATGAGTGTTTGTGTATATTAGTGTGTGTGTGTGTGTGTGTGTGTTTGTGTATATTAGTGTGTGTGTGAGAGAGAGTGTATATGAGTGTGTATATTAGTGTGCGTGTCAGTGTTTGTGTATATGAGTGTGTATATTAGTGTGCGTGTTTGTGTGTATATGAGTGTGTATATTAGTGTGTGAGTGTTTGTGTATATATGAGTGTGTATATTAGTGTGCGTGTGTGAGTGTTTGTGTATATGAGTGTGTATATTAGTGTGTGAGTGTTTGTGTATATGAGTGTGTATATTAGTGTGTGTGTGAGTGTTTGTGTATATGAGTGTGTATATTAGTGTGTGAGCGTTTGTGTATATGAGTGTGTATATTAGTGTGTGTGAGTGTGTGTATATGAGTGTGTATATTAGTGTGCATGTTTGTGTGTATATGAGTGTGTATATTAGTGTGTGTGTGTGTGAGTGTTTGTGTATATGAGTGTATATTAGTGTGCGTGTGTGAGTGTTTGTGTATATGAGTGTGTATATTAGTGTGCGTGTGTGAGTGTTTGTGTATATGAGTGTGTATATTAGTGTGTGCGTGTGTGAGTGTTCGAGTATGAGTGTGTATATTAGTGTGTATATTAGTGTGTATATTAGTGTGTATATTAGTGTGTGAGTGTTTGTGTATATGAGTGTGTATATTAGTGTGTGTGAGTGTGTGTATATGAGTGTGTATATTAGTGTGCGTGTTTGTGTGTATATGAGCGTGTATATTAGTGTGTGTGTGTGTGAGTGTTTGTGTATATGAGTGTGTATATTAGTGTGTGCGTGTGTGAGTGTTCGAGTATGAGTGTGTATATTAGTGTGCGTGTGTGAGTGTTCGTATATATGAGTGTGTATATTAGTGTGTGTGTGTGAGTGTTTGT
>CM040800.1:602736-667736 GCA_022829025.1 Squalius cephalus | reverse complement strand
TATTTAGTCTAGAACTACAATAACCATCATGTTTACACACACACACACACTCTGCACTTAATGATTTGTCTCACCATGAGGACAAGAGAGCTGTCAGTCTATAAATGGGAAAACAAAGTAACTTGCGTTACTTATTTGAAAAATTAACTCAGATATTTTGTTGTAAATTTTAAAAGTAATGCGTTACTTTACTAGTTAGTTGAAAAAGTAATCTGATTACATAACTCAAGTTACTTGTAATGCGTTACCCCCAACACTGACCCTAACTGGTAGATTGCGTTGGTCATTATGGAAATGATCTGACTGCTTGTGTTCTTTAATTTGCACGTCGTCAGTAGATCACGTGCAGAACTATTCACTTGGCGCTGTTTTGGAATTGCGCTCTTAGGCTAATGTGCCCTGTTTAGTCAATCTGCCCCTTATTGTTGTCACGGATCTGAATCCATTGGATCCCTCAGCGCTGGACTCCTCATCTCCTCCCAATCGTTCCCAATCCTCTGAATCCTGATCACCTCCACCTGTTATCATTCACTACGGACTGATATTTAGGCCACCAGTTACTCGCAACACTCATTGTCTGGTCTCGTCGCTCATACCAGTTACTCACCCGACTACCTACTTCATTCCTGTGTCCCTCCATCTTCTTTATCATCCTTGTCCACTCTAACCCCTCGGGACTTTCTTCAGTCCTGGGACCCGCATTACAGAGACAATGTTAATATCAAGCTAAGTTACCTGCTTGGACACTCAACACTGCCTTACGCTCCTGAGTTGTGTTCCTCATTAAAGTCTGAATCTACCTTCCTACTTCAATGCTCTCTTCTCTTCGGGATGCAGTCACAGCGGTTCCCAGTGGATAGAGCTGAGATAGCTTATATTATCCCTCTGCTCACAGGCCACGCCTTGCATCTGGGACAAGCCGGTCCCTTCACAAGATTGCTGGATGCATTCCCCAACCATTTCAACTTTCTATCCATGATCAGTTGAATAAATTGCGTCAAGGAAAGTCTTAAGTAACTAAGTACGCTCTGGAATTTCGCATTCTGGAGGCAGCGGTTGGAATGAAAACCTTGAGAAACCTACCCACTGAGGTGATAGACTCTCCATTCCTGTGCAAGCGATTACCATCGAGAGCCCCATCCAAGACTGTAAGGTGGAGATTCCAACCCATTATTCAGTATGTAGTCAGATTGGATTGGAACATTCAGAATATTATCCATTCCTGAGCTGAAGGCCATGGAAGAGTATGTAGAAGAGGCATTGCGTCAGGGATACATCCACCCTTCTACATCCCCAACCACTTCCAGTTTCTTATTTGTGGCAAAAAGGACTTGAAGCCCTGTATTGACTATCTTTCCCTACACAAGAACACCATCAAGTACCAATACTCACTTCTTGGTCATGCTGTATGGCTATTACAACTCACCTTTCGTTTACCAAAGATTTATGAATGTGTTCCGGGACTATCTACATCTCTTTGTGATTGTCTACATAGATGACATCCTGATCTATTCCCAGAACAAGGCGGACCATCATTTCCACGTTGCGCAACGGCTGAGAGAGAACCACCTCTATATAAAACCAGAGAAGTGTGAGTTTCATCAATCATCTATCCAGTTTTTGGGCTACATCATTGATGCATGTGGAGTAAAGATGGAACAGGGGAAGGGAAAAGCAGTCCCGAATTGGCCACTTCTATCTTCTGTGATCTGCAAAGATACTTGGGATTCACAAACTTTTACTGCCGATTCGTTGCAGATTGCAGCAAGATCTCACCACCAACCATGCTTCGCAATAAGTCCAAGTCTCTGTCCTGGACACTCGCTGCTCTATCCGCTTTCCATTAGCTCAAGGAAGCTTTCACTAATGCCCATACTGATACATCCAGATCCCAAACTGCCCTTCGTGGTTGAGGTGGATGCCTCCACATCGCTCCCGAAGCTCCATCCATGTGCCTTCTTTTCAAGTAAGTTATCCTCAGAACTATGACATCAGCAAAAGAGAGTTGCTAGCCATCAAACTGGCGCTGGAGGAGTGGCGAAATTGGCTGGAGGGAGACAAACCTTCCTTTCAATCTCATCACGGACCACCGCAACCTAGAATACCTCCGGGAAGCCCATCGCCTCAATCCCCGACAAGCTCACTGGGCTTTATTCTTCACCCGATTCAACTTTAAAGTCACCTACAGACCGGGGAACAAGAACATCAAGCCCTATCATACACCCTGCGCAATGCGGCGCCAGTTTCAGCAAGGTTCTGCAGTTTTCATTTTCACGTTCTGCGTCACATTGTTTAAATAGCTAATTAATTTGCGCCCATTTGTGCGCTGATGGGCGTGTTGGTCTGAAAGCCAGGTGTGTGTTCATACGCATTGTTGGCATGTTGTATTTTGAGGAACTGAAACACACTGAGCCACTGACCAACTGAAACCTGGTCTAAAGTCAATGGCGCAGTTTTTTTTGTTATGTTATTTAAAGAACACGTTAGTAATGTGTGCCTATAGGCGAGTCCACAACACGCGTACACTTTGTTTATTACACACACACACACACACACACACACACACACACACACACAGGGCATTTTTGCAGCAGGGCATACATGCAGCAGCACACAAACATTTTTAAATTTGAAAAATTAAAGGATTAAAATGTAAAAGATTAATATTGTGTACATAAAGATATGGTGGAATCCGGTTTTGTCCCGTAGATGATCTGCTTGCGCTTTAATCACACACACACACACACACACACACACACACACAGCTGTAACCTCACGCACAACCAGATCTGTTTCCTCGCTAGAGATGCGTTCAGTTTTTCCACTTGCAAATTCCTCCATGTAAATACTGTGTCTGCCGTGACACGAGCGCAACTGTTTTTTAAAGGGAATGGGAGACGAGACTCTGATTGGTTTACTGCACGTTATACCCAAAACACACCCATTACTCATTAAGAGAATAGAGACAAAACACACCCATTACTCATTAAGAGAATAGAGACAAAACACACCCATTACTCATTAAGAGAATAGAGACAAAACACACCCATTACCCATTAAGGAAATAGGGATGCGCCTTTTAGACCGTTGCACCGGAAGCGCCAACCATTTTTCCCATCGTTAAACGAGCAAAAGTGGATTTGGACGCCATAAGTGCACTTGCGCCGTGCGCTTTAGAGCATGAGCTTAGATCGTTAAAATAGGGCCCCAAAGCTGACGCTCTATCCAGTATACACTCTCCTGAGGTGCCAACTGGGTCTCCATAACCCAACCTTCCTCCAACCATCTTCCTAAACGCCATTCAGTGGAACCTAGAGGAACGGATTGCCGAAGCCACTCACTCTGAGCCCGCTCCACTGGGAGGTCCTGAGGGTCAGATTTATGTCCCATCAGCCTTACCCTCATGGACTCTAAACATTCTTCCTCAGGCTTAGGACACCCATGCAGTCAGCAAACCCTCTTGCTCCTCCACAACCGGTACCGGTGGCTCCATTCGGAAGTTTAGCGCTGCTGTATGTACAAGGATCTTCCACCTGTGCCATCTCCAAATCTCCTCATCACTTACCCAAAGATAAATTGCATTCACTTCTCCATACCTTGAAGACCCTAGTCCGGTCATCCGGTGTTTTGCCAGATTAGAAGTTTATCAATGTATCATCTTTTTACTCTTTTGATTATTTTTATAACTGCATCCACTATTTGTTCTATTTTTGCATCCTCCTTTTGATTCTAAACTGAAATCAAGTGGCACTGAGAATTGAGTAAGAGACAAACATAAATTACTCTGAAATGTTAATTGGGAAATTGAGAGATGAAACCATGTTGATGACCTGAGTCTGTGGTAGAGTAGTGAGTTTAATGTGAAACTTGAGGACTGGGACCAAATCTGTTCTGTGGGGTGCGGACTGGAGTCAGTCCTAGAGCCTCAAAACAAATCTTTAGGGTGCAGATTGGATCGACTCCTTTCCTAGAGCTCTTCCTGTCCAGCTCCTCGGTGTGTCAGTGAATCTGTCTTCAGGTTACCATCCACAATCCAACAGACAAACAGAACAGAATATACAGGAGTGATTGCTGAGGTCATATTGCCACATTCACCAACACAGCTGGAGTTATTACATCACGTTGGCCGAGTACGTACACAAGAACTCCCTTCGACAACCGACCATCGGTCTCACACCAGTGCATACTCGGTTTCCAACCAACCCTGTTTCCCTGGTCCGGAGAGCCTTCAGAAGTTCAGAACTGGTTCAAGGAGAGCGAGTGGGTCTGGGAATGAGCTCACAGAATGGTTTAGGAAACATAAGAGCCAGGCCGACACCAGAAGAGCAGATACCCCACTATACCACCGGGGAAAGGTCTGGCTCTCTACCAGGGACATTCCCCTCCCAGAGTCCTAGATACATTGGACCATGCACCTTTGCATGCCAAATAAACAAAAGGTGTGTCCCAAATCGCATACTTGTGCCCTATTCTATGCCATTTTGTAGTATAAATAGTGTGAGTAGTGTGTTCACACTGAAAATTCGAAACGTTGGACACTTCATGCACTCGACTGACGCAGCTTTAATTATGTAGCGGGGGGGGGCTATCAGAATCCGATGATGAAAGACAAAATAAGCGTATAAATTCATACACTACACGGCATAGTGCATAAGTGCATAGTGTATATGTGCGTAATCTGGGACACAGCTAATGTCAACTCCCGGCTCAACTTACCCCCACAGTACCCAATAGCACCTACCTCCCATGTGAAAAAACCTAGACCTTACCATTCCCATCTTGTCCCTCTTCCCACAGGTTCAGGTGTGTTAGATGAAGGACCAGTGTTTGCTTTGCACACGATCCTCGACTCCTGAATCAACCACTAGATCTGTCGATCAAACACACAACTCTGCGATGCTGTTTGCGAATGTTCATTTGTTACTTGTTGAACTTGTTACCGACTTGTTGAACTGCTGATAACGACGGAACTTGCGAACATAGTTGGCTAACGATGCTTTCGGGAAGCGCACCCCAGAGCCTCGGATACTCTTCAGTCCTGGGAACTGCAACACAGAGACGTTGATATTATCAAGTTGTCATGTTACCTGATACTTAACTCTGCCTTACACTCCTGAGACGTGTTCGTTTGAAGCATCCTCATTAAAGTCTCCTCGTGTCTGTCTTCATCAGTTGTGACAATACAATTTATTCAAGTTTTACTTACTTTATATATAGAAATACACCTGTATATATACACAATATACATATATATATATATATATATATAATCGCGATTAATCGCATCTAAAATAAAAGTTTGTGTTTCCATATCTTATTATGTATATATAAATACACACATGCATGTATATATTTGAGAAATATTTACATGTATTTACTGTATATTTATTTATATATAATCTATAACACAGTTTATATATAAATAACAATTTTATCTTAAATATATACATGCATATGTGTGTGAATTTATATATACAGAGTGCACACACATATATTATGGAAACACAAACTTTTATTTTGGATGCGATTAATCACTATTAAAATAAAATCATTTATTAAAACAACTAAAATTGAAATAAAAATAATTCAGAACTATATATAATATATTATAGCTTATATAATTAATTAATGGTTAATTTGTGTTTGCCTCACCGGTGTGTGTTTCCACGTCCCCCGGTGTATGGCGACACACGGGCACAGGACTGGCGAGGGCAGCCGGTCCACACACTCACCCTGTAACAGCAGCGTTTTACTGTGCATACAGTAGCATGTGTGTGTGTGTGTGTGTGTGTGTCACGTGTTGAAGCGTGCATGTGTGTACCATGAGTGTGTGCAGCGCCGGCGAGACGTCCATGCTTCTCCTGATCTCCGGGTCACAGATGAAGTCCAGCGGTTTGTTCAGACTGAGGTCCACACACAGCAAGAGCAGAAGCACAACTGCACACACACGACACACACACACGACACACACACACGACAGGGTTAAACTCAAGATTCTCAACATCACTGATAATAACCAGCAAATCAACATCTCTCTGATTTCAGCTCAGCCCCTCAACAACCAGTTTTGAGAACTTTTTTATATATTTTAAATTCGTTTTTATTTTTTGTATTTTCTTATTTATATTTTATATTATATAAAATATAATATTTATACTATTTTTTATTTCAGTTAAAATTTTAGTCATTTTGTTTTTGTCACATAGTTATTGTTTTTGTTATTAAATATGTCTAGTTTTTATTGTTGCTTTGACATTTTTTTATATTTTATTTTATTCCAGTTCATTTTTATTTTATTTGAAATAAAGAATATGTTTTCTTATGATTTTAGTTTTTGTTCACTGTCATAACTCATTCTGAATGTGTGATTTCTAGGCCTGGAAATAACCGAATTGATTAAATTAAACATGCAATTCTGAAGTAGAACGACTGAAACAGTATTTTCCTGTCAAACATACTCCAATAATCTTTGTTTTATTAATAACTTTGAAAATCTTTTTCTTTTTTTTACAGTGAAGCTCCTAAATATTTTATCAGATTTATTTTGAGCAAAAAAACATCATTGATTAAAAAGAACCCTGAAATTTCTGTAATCCAGACATTGTATTATTTTAATTCTTAGTATTTTTACAGTTTCTTTTACAAACACATAAAGTTGTCTCCATACATGTTTTGAAAACAAAACCAGGGACTTTTAATATGTTGTGGACAATGAGAAGCCTTTAGTTTGAAGTATATACAAAGTATATTTCAGAATTTTGTTTGAATTTTATAAATTTATTGATAATGGCCTTGTTATCAATTAAATTAAATTAAATTAAATGTTTTATAATAATAATTTTACCATTTTTTATCCTTAATTTATTGGAGTTTCATGGTTCCTTTAATATATATATATATATATTTATGACTAGCCCAATTATATACTATTTATTTGTAGAAAAGTTCATTCATATATATATTGAGATAGATAAACAGACATAGAAATGGACACATATATACACTCACCTAAAGGATTATTAGGAACACCATACTAATACTGTGTTTGACCCCCTTTCGCCTTCAGAACTGCCTTAATTCTACGTGGCATTGATTCAACAAGGTGCTGAAAGCATTCTTTAGAAATGTTGGCCCATATTGATAGGATAGCATCTTGCAGTTGATGGAGATTTGTGGGATGCACATCCAGGGCACGAAGCTCCCGTTCCACCACATCCCAAAGATGCTCTATTGGGTTGAGATCTGGTGACTGTGGGGGCCATTTTAGTACAGTGAACTCATTGTCATGTTCAAGAAACCAATTTGAAATGATTCGAGCTTTGTGACATGGTGCATTATCCTGCTGGAAGTAGCCATCAGAGGATGGGTACATGGTGGTCATAAAGGGATGGCCATGGTCAGAAACAATGCTCAGGTAGGCCGTGGCATTTAAACGATGCCCAATTGGCACTAAGGGGCCTAAAGTGTGCCAAGAAAACATCCCCCACACCATTACACCACCACCACCAGCCTGCACAGTGGTAACAAGGCATGATGGATCCATGTTCTCATTCTGTTTACGCCAAATTCTGACTCTACCATCTGAATGTCTCAACAGAAATCGAGACTCATCAGACCAGGCAACATTTTTCCAGTCTTCAACTGTCCAAGGTTGGTGAGCTCGTGCAAATTGTAGCCTCTTTTTCCTATTTGTAGTGGAGATGAGTGGTACCCGGTGGGGTCTTCTGCTGTTGTAGCCCATCCGCCTCAAGGTTGTGCGTGTTGTGGCTTCACAAATGCTTTGCTGCATACCTCGGTTGTAACGAGTGGTTATTTCAGTCAAAGTTGCTCTTCTATCAGCTTGAATCAGTTGGCCCATTCTCCTCTGACCTCTAGCATCAACAAGGCATTTTCGCCCACAGGACTGCCGCATACTGGATGTTTTTCCCTTTTCACACCATTCTTTGTAAACCCTAGAAATGGTTGTGCGTGAAAATCCCAGTAACTGAGCAGATTGTGAAATACTCAGACCGGCCCGTCTGGCACCAACAACCATGCCACGCTCAAAATTGCTTAAATCACCTTTCTTTCCCATTCTGACATTCAGTTTGGAGTTCAGGAGATTGTCTTGACCAGGACCACACCCCTAAATGCATTGAAACAACTGCCATGTGATTGGTTGATTAGATAATTGCATTAATGAGAAATTGAACAGGTGTTCCTAATAATCCTTTAGGTGAGTGTATATAAAGGAAAGTCCCCTTGGATGTTAAACAAAAACTGCATGCTGAACTAAGCATATGAAACTGATATGAACTAGTTTCATACAAAATGGCTCATTTACTATATTAACTGGACCATGAGCTTCACCGAGACACCAATATCATAATATCATTATCAGTATCATAACATATGCTCATCATATGCAGGTGTGTATCTTAAGGCCTAATCTTAAATCTTCGTGTCTTTCCACATGCATGAAGATCAAGATAAAGTTGCTAAGAAGAAGATTCTGCCTCAACATGTCCTGATAATCCTGAGCGAAAGACGAGAAATTCATTCATATTTCATCGCTCAACACTCGGTCAGTGAGTCACTGGAGATGCACACACAATCAGAGCATGTTGAGAAGCGTATTAACTGTGTACTAACTAAACACTCTTGCTCAACAGCAGCACTGCAAGCCTGAAGACAATATACACCGTGTTTATTGAGAATATTGACGTTATTCTCGTTTAAAGCACGATATGCCACACAAATGCACATCATTTCTGAATGATGCACGTGGAAAATTGGCTGATCCTAATGTGATCTAATATTTGATGCTTTTTAAAATGTTGTAGATTTATGTAGCAAATGAAAATCCATAACATAATGACTATATTTTGATAACTAAAGTTAAACTAAAACCCTAACCCTTGTTCAAGGCAATTAAAGCAACAGTTTTACAGAAGAAGAATATGTAAATTTGTGACAAAAGGCACAATAATTAACATGATAATAAACAACCGGCTGATGTTGACATGATTAGATTCAGAAGGGAAATATTATATATGAAGTTGGGTGTCCATCTTAGAGATAATCTCCAAATTCATAATGAAACTGTCTGATATTAATCCTATCATATTATAAAATAGACTTATTGTTGCTACTGTAAAGCTATATTAAAATATTATGGGATCTCATTCAATGCTTTCAGAATCTTTACTTTTTAAAATAATTTTGTTTCTGTATTTATAAAATGAAATATATTTTATTGACCGTATTGAACAAAAATGTATAAATCAATCATTTTTTTGTTCAATACTGTCAATTAAATATGTTCAAAATAAATCAAACAAGTTTGTACTATTTCTGGGTTTATCTTGATAAAAGAATATATGAAATGTATATATTCTTTTATCAAGATGAAATAGCACAAACTGTTTTGATTTATTCACACTAAATCTGTCGCTCCATCAATGTTCAATAAAAACATATTGTGCAATCATACACCCTACCCTATAAATGCTTATTAAAACATCAACACGGCTGAATACCTGTTATTAAACCTGCTGCATATTTCACCAGCACTGTCATCTTGCTGTTTTTACTGCATATGCATCATATTTCACATCTGTTTGCATGAACTGGTGCACACAGCTCTAACACACCGACTCCTGTTTAACACGCGTTTCTGCACCGGGGCATGTTGTCACACTGGGAACCTGCCATTAAACACCCAATTATAGACCACACACTTTTAGCAAAGTTCAAACAATAAATTAACATTACGAAACAGATATCCTAGAAAAATATGCACAGACTTTTTGATAAATTTTCTAACACCATACGGAACAACATACAGAGAAAAGGAGCGTTTCACTCAAAATCCTGTGATATCATAATCATCCTCGCGATCAGGCGCCAGTGTTTCTGTGTTAAAGTGTGTGTGTGTGTGTGTGTCTTACCCGCGCAGAGTGTGTGTGTGCACATGTTCGCGTGCGTCAGCTTCATAAACGTATGAAAACGTTATTTCTGGATGTGTTCTGAGCGCTGAATGGCGCGCATGCGCAGATGAAACGCGCATCAGCTTCAGCAGTCAGTGTTTGATTCATGCTTGCCTGTGTTTATTTCATATGCATTCATCATTCATATTCTCTTCTCTTTAATGAACGCACGATCCGCTCGTCATCATCGTCAGCGTTTTTTCTAGTGCAATGATTTATGACATCGGGTTGCATATTTAAATCAAATTCAGAATAATCTGTTTCAAAGCAATAATTAACACGCTGTATAATAAATGTGAATCTCTCTTTTAGAGTGTCTCTGTCTGTGTGTTTATGGGGTGCAGGGCTGGTCACCATGGCGACCACAAGCAATGGAGAGGCTGATAAAGGAAAGCGTCTCTCTCTCTCTCTCTCTCTCTCTCTCTCTCTCTCTCTCTCTCTCTCTCTCTCTCTTATACCAGCAGCAGCAGCGCGTGCAGATGTTGTGTTTTATCTCTTATCATCTGGATCTGGATTTAGTGTTGTTGTTCTCTGATGGCCTGTGTTTTCGGAGATGACGCGTCGCGTTGCTGTGCGTCATGTCGTCGCGTGTTTGACGTTGCGTTGATTCTGCCATGTTCTCACACACTGTGCGCGCGCTGCCTGGCCGAGGGGGCGGGGCCGGGGCTGGGTGGGGGCGTGGTCAGGGGCGTGGCCTCCGCCTCTCGTCCAATCTGTGCCGTTCTGTGTTCGAACTGTCGTCACAGTGTCGAGCTGCCCTGCTTTGATTGGTCATCTGCTTTGACCTGTCTGCCCTTTGACCCCACAGTGACCCCTGACCCTAAAGCGAGTGAGGAGACGGGTGAGTGTGAAAACAGTAGCTACGTACATTATTCTCAAGACATGGACAATATTATCATGATAATATATTGGAAAATATTTGTATCAATGGATTATTACTAAAATGACTTGAGTTACATGTTACTGCATAAAACACCCCCTAACTGTGGTAAAAACACAGGTTCCCTCAATCTTTGTCTTAATCATTTAGTATTTTGAATCAGTTCATTTATTCATTTTGTTCTTTCTCTTATTGTTTTCTGTCCTTTAGATGGCAGTGTAGATCTTTCTGAAGAGGAAATGGAGAGATCAGTTACAGGTAGACTGTTCATACTGCACACTACTGCATACTACACACTGCACACTGCACACTACACACTGCACACTACTGCATACTACATACTGCACACTACACACTACTGCACACTACTGCACACTACACACTACTGCACACTGCACACTACACACTACTGCACACTACACACTGCACACTACACACTACTGCACACTACACACTGCACACTACACACTACTGCACACTACACACTGCACACTACACACTGCACACTACACACTGCACACTACTGCATACTGCACACTACACACTGCACACTACACACTGCACACTACACACTGCACACTACTGCACACTACACACTGCACACTACACACTACTGCACACTACACACTGCACACTACTGCATACTGCACACTACACACTACTGCACACTACACACTGCACACTACTGCATACTGCACACTACACACTACACACTACTGCACACTACACACTGCACACTACACACTACTGCACACTACACACTGCACACTACACACTACTGCACACTACACACTGCACACTACTGCACACTGCACACTACACACTACTGCACACTACACACTGCACACTACTGCATACTGCACACTACACACTGCACACTACACACTACTGCATACTACACACTGCACACTACACACTACTGCACACTACACACTGCACACTACACACTACTGCACACTACACACTACACACTACTGCACACTACACACTACTGCACACTACTGCACACTGCACACTACACACTACTGCACACTACACACTGCACACTACACACTACTGCACACTACACACTGCACACTACTGCATACTGCACACTGCACACTACTGCACACTGCACACTACACACTGCACACTACTGCATACTGCACACTACACACTGCACACTACACACTACTGCACACTACACACTACTGCACACTACACACTACTGCACACTACACACTACTGCACACTACACACTGCACACTACACACTACTGCACACTACACACTGCACACTACTGCATACTGCACACTACACACTGCACACTACACACTGCACACTACACACTACTGCACACTACACACTGCACACTACACACTACTGCACACTACACACTGCACAATACTGCATACTGCACACTACACACTACTGCACACTACACACTGCACACTACACACTACTGCACACTACACACTACTGCACACTGCACACTACTGCACACTGCACACTACACACTACTGCACACTACACACTGCACACTACTGCATACTGCACACTACACACTGCACACTACACACTACTGCATAGTACACACTGCACACTACACACTACTGCACACTACACACTGCACACTACACACTACTGCACACTACACACTACACACTACTGCACACTACACACTGCACACTACTGCATACTGCACACTACACACTACTGCACACTACACACTGCACACTACACACTACTGCACACTACACACTGCACACTACTGCATACTGCACACTACACACTACTGCACACTACACACTGCACACTGCACACTACTGCACACTACAAACTGCATACTGCACACTACACACTGCACACTACTGCACACTACACACTGCACACTACACACTACTGCACACTACACACTGCACACTACTGCATACTGCACACTACACACTACTGCACACTACACACTGCACACTGCACACTACTGCACACTACAAACTGCATACTGCACACTACACACTGCACAATACACAGTGCAGTGCAGTACAATACACAATGCACAGTGCAGTACAGTACACACTACAAACTGCATACTACACACTACATATTGCACTGCTTACTGCACACTACACACTGCATACTACACACTGCATACTGCACACTACATACTGCACACTTCTTTAAGCTTGACGTTGATTAGTCGCTGATCATGGCCTACAGGGGGCGCAAAGTCAAAATTATGACATACTAAATCAGAATTATGATATGCTAAGATAAGATAAAAGAAAGTTTTCTCATAAGTTTTACATTTTGCTATAATGAATTACAAATTTTTAAGTTATAATTTTAACCTATGTCATAAATATGACCTATTAAACCAGAATTGAAATATTGACATATTGTCATATATTATGACATTTTATGCTATAATTATGATTTATAAGCGCATGATTATTTTTCCTGTGTGGATGTGTAAATGCACTTCCACAGTCTTCTCTCATATATCTGTGTAACTGACGTCTGCAGGTCTGGTGTTCGCTCTGGATTCGTCGAGCTCTGATTCGCTGCTTCGCCTCTCAGGCTCCGCCCTCTCTGTAAGCGTCACGGGTCAGGTGTGCTGTGAGGATGAGAGGAACGACCCGCCTCCACTGCCTCAGGTGTGCGGGAGCGTGAGCATCTCCAGAGGACAGTATTACTGGGAGATCGACGTCTGCAACAGCGCCCTCTATAGGATCGGTGAGAGAGGAGACGCTGCTCATGTATATGCAGAGATATTTTGCTAAATAAAACAAATGTAGGCCTTGCTCTTCTACTCCTCCTTCCCTCGGGTCATTTTGACCCTGATTTTTGTTCATCAGAGGGGTCCAAGACCCCAGGACTTTTGTCGCACTTGAACCACGAATACACAAATCAACATTTTTTTTAATGGATTCGAGGAGTTTTGTGGTCAATCGCTGGTCAGTTTGACCCCCTTAAGAATGAATGAATGCGAGGAATGCTTCAGTACACATAGAAAAACCTCAAAATGCTCAAAATTCAAACTTAAACTGCTAAAACTTTACCAAAAAATGATTTTATAATGTCTACATGTGTATCTGAATGCAGACTGAAGAGAAACTGACTTTAGGACCCAGAGGAACAGCTCATTTGCTCCATATAGAGATATAAGGCCATCTAGACTAGAGTCATGAAATATCATGTTATATTATTATTATCCACAAGAGGTCTGCAAAGACACACAATGTAAGATATTTTGAGCTGAATTAAAAGGTTTAGGCCTGAAATTGTGAGTTATTTTGAATTCAAGTTGAAAGAATGTGGGGAATGTGCTAAAACTACTATTTATTTATTATTTATTGATTAAATCTAGTAATTTAAAGGTAAATAATATTTTTTAAAAACTCCAAAAATATTGCATTAAAAAATAGAAAAAAAAAATATTATCAAAATGAAATAAAATGATCTTTCTGGACAAAAATAAAAGTATAATTTTAGGGCTTCGGGTCATTTTGACCCGCGAGGGAAAGATGTGTTACAAAACGCGAGGGAAGGATGAGGCATTGTGCTGTTATGATTCATATAAGTGTGATTGGCTCTTTCCTCAGGTGTGATATCATCATGTGATGGGCGTGGCTGGTGGTTGGAGAGGCGTGGCCTAAAGTTTCACACGGTGTTTGACGGACGGCGTGAGCTCCTCCCCTTTATTCCTCCTCAGCTGAAGACAGTGGGCGTGTTTCTCAATGTGGGCGGAGCTTCAATCACCTTCCACAATCCTGTCACTCAAGAGTTTCTTGCCGCTGTCCCCTCCCACTTTAGTGTTCCACTTCGTCCTGCTCTCCAATTAGGCCAGGGAAGACTCAAGCTCCGCCCCGGCCTGCCACCGCCCAATCACGTGTTTCTCAGCTCCAGCTCCACCTATCGGGGTCCAAGAGGGGCGGGGTCTGGGCGCTGGAGGCGGGGCCTGTCGTTCGGGTCCGTGAGGGCCGTGGTTCAGAAGTTCGAGGAGATGTCGACCGTCTCGGACTCAGATTCGGGTCTCGTTTCCAGTGTCGGGTCACTGTCTGAACACAATACCAGTACTGAATAACAACATCAAGAACATTTACTGACGTCTAGCTTGTGCTGGGGAATGATTTTTCTACTGTTATGTATTTATATTCAGTGTATTTATATTGTGTTCCTTTTGAATGATAACACACATCTTAAACACACATCTGGACTGAAACACTATACATGCAAAAAAATACTGATATACACTACCAATCAAAGGTTTTGGATCGATAAGAAGTCTCTTCTGCTCACCAAGGCTGCATTTATTTGGTTAAAAATACAAAAAATACAAAACAGTAATATTGTGAAATATTATTCTAATGTAAATCATCTGTTTTCTATGTGAATATACAGTAAAGTGTAATTTATTCCTGTGATCAAATCTGAATGTTCAGCATCATTACTCCAGTCTTCAGTGTCACATGATCCTTCAGAAATCACTCTAATATGAGGATCTGATGCTCAAGAAACATTTATGATTATTATCAGTGTAGAAAACAGTTATTTACATTTTTATTTCAGGATTATTTGATGAATAGAAAGTTCAAAAGAACAGCATTTTTCTGAAATAGAAGCTTTTGTAACATTAAACGCTACCGTTCAAAAGTTTGGGGTCAGTAAGAAGTTTTATTTTTTGGGGGAAAGAAATTATAGAAATCATAGAAATCAATACTTTTACTTATCAAGGATGAATTAAATTGATCAAAAGTCACAGCAAAGACATTTATAATGTTACAAAAGATTCTGTTTCAAATAAATGGTGAAATTTCTATTCATCAAAGAATCCTGGAAAAAAATTGTACACTGTTTTCAACACTGATAATAATCATAAATGTTTCTTGATCATCAGATCCTCATATTAGAGTGATTTCTGAAGGATCATGTGACACTGAAGACTGGAGTAATGATGCTGAACATTCAGCTTTGATCACAGGAATAAATTACACTTTACTGTATATTCACATAGAAAACAGATGATTTACACTGGAGTAATATTTAACAATATCACTATTTTTTTTATATTTTTAATAAAATAATTCAGCCTTGGTGAGCAGAAAACATTCAAAATCTTACTTTTCAACGGCTGTGTATTAATCACATGATCACCATTAAACTGCCTGTAAAATTGAAAATATGTAAAAAAAAATTCAGGTCCCTGAAATGTGTAAATAATAAGATTATTCCATGGCTTTACTGTGGTCAGTGGCGTTCAGCGGTCAGATATCTGCAGATCACGACAATCAGTTCAGAGGAGATCTCAGTAATGCCTCAAATGTGTCTCAAACCATTGATGTGTTACAGTTTTTGTTACAGTTTTGAGTTTTTATTTTATTAGTTTATATACATATTAGTTTATGGTTTTTATTTTATTTAGTTGTAGTTCTTCAAATTAAACTAAATGTTTTAGTAATTTTGTTGTGCTTTTTTATAAGTTTTAGTCCCGATAATAACCCTGGATCTGCACACTCCACACTCATTTTGTCACGGGCTGGTTGAAGCAGGCTCAGAAGCGGGATCTCAGTTGCAGCAGTGTTTATTTAAACAAACAAGATATTACATGGACAGGTTTCTCAGGGAACAGGAACAGAAACTAGAACAGAACAACCACGCATGTAGCAACAACGACAGACAACTAACAGACTGAAAACACTGGGCTTATATACATGGGAGAACTGATCAGGGAAACAAGACACAGCTGACAAGACTAACGAGGAAACAGGTGTGACAGATGAACTAAATGACAGTTACCGTGGAAACCAAGAAGTGACGGGAAAACAGAACAAAGGAAGACATGTGATCAGTGACAACAACACTCAGACAGAACAGAACTGTGACACATTTACAGCTCTTTATCTCATTATATATTATCTTATATCTACTCTTATAACTATTGACTCCGTTGGGTCTGCCTTTATTTCTCACAGAGAATTCCAGGAAAAACATCTGGGACAAAGTTGATACTGAAATGAGATTTGTGTAAAAGTTAATTTGGAGAATCTGTGATGCAGTTCAAAAAGGCATCAATGCAAATACTGGAATAATCTGGTGAATCTTCAATCGCTCCTCCTTCCTTCTTTCTTTTGTCACTTTCTCAGTTCGTACTTTGGCTGGGACAGTAAATTCATTAATCATTCATTCCCAGTTCACAGTTTCAGTTGGACATTCGTGTGACGTCTTATGTTACTTCATGTTTCAGAACGTTCAGAGAACATTCAAAGGTAACGTTCAGAGAACATTCAAAAGTAACGTTCAGAGAACATTCTAAAGTAACGTTCAGAGAACATTCTAAAGTAACGTTCAGAGAACATTCTAAAGTAACGTTCAGAGAACATTCTAAAGTAGCATTCAGAGAACATTCTAAAGTAACGTTCAGAGAACATTCTAAAGTAGCATTCAGAGAACATTCTAAAGTAACGTTCAGAGAACATTCAAAAGTAACGTTCAGAGAACATTCTAAAGTAACGTTCAGAGAACATTCTAAAGTAACATTCAGAGAACATTCAAAAGTAACGTTCAGAGAACATTCTAAAGTAACATTCAGAGAACATTCAAAAGTAACGTTCAGAGAACATTCTAAAGTAACGTCCAGAGAACATTCAAAAGTAACATTCAGAGAACATTCTAAAGTAGCATTCAGAGAACATTCTAAAGTAACGTTCAGAGAACATTCTAAAGTAGCATTCAGAGAACATTCTAAAGTAACGTTCAGAGAACATTCAAAAGTAACGTTCAGAGAACATTCTAAAGTAACGTTCAGAGAACATTCTAAAGTAACATTCAGAGAACATTCAAAAGTAACGTTCAGAGAACATTCTAAAGTAACATTCAGAGAACATTCAAAAGTAACGTTCAGAGAACATTCTAAAGTAACGTCCAGAGAACATTCTAAAGTAACGTTCAGAGAACATTCTAAAGTAGCATTCAGAGAACATTCTAAAGTAACGTTCAGAGAACATTCAAAAGTAGCGTTTAGAGAACATTCTAAAGTAACATTCAGAGAACATTCTAAAGTAACGTTCAGAGAACATTCTAAAGTAACGTTCAGAGAACATTCTAAAGTAACATTCAGAGAACATTCAAAAGTAACGTTCAGAGAACATTCTAAAGTAACGTCCAGAGAACATTCAAAAGTAACATTCAGAGAACATTCTAAAGTAACGTTCAGAGAACATTCTAAAGTAACGTTCAGAGAACATTCTAAAGTAACGTTCAGAGAACATTCTAAAGTAACGTTCAGAGAACATTCAAAAGTAACGTTCAGAGAACATTCTAAAGTAACATTCAGAGAACATTCTAAAGTAACATTCAGAGAACATTCTAAAGTAACGTTCAGAGAACATTCTAAAGTAACATTCAGAGAACATTCAAAAGTAACGTTCAGAGAACATTCTAAAGTAACGTTCAGAGAACATTCAAAAGTAACGTCCAGAGAACATTCAAAAGTAACATTCAGAGAACATTCTAAAGTAACGTTCAGAGAACATTCAAAAGTAACGTTCAGAGAACATTCAAAAGTAACGTTCAGAGAACATTCAAAAGTAACGTTCAGAGAACATTCAAAAGTACGTTCAGAGAACATTCAAAAGTAACGTTCAGAGAACATTCTAAAGTAACGTTTAGAGAACATTCTAAAGTAACGTTTAGAGAACATTCAAAAGTAACGTTTAGAGAACATTCTAAAGTAACGTTCAGAGAACATTCTAAAGTAACATTCAGAGAACATTCTAAAGTAACGTTCAGAGAACATTCTAAAGTAACATTCAGAGAACATTCAAAAGTAACGTCCAGAGAACATTCAAAAGTAACATTCAGAGAACATTCTAAAGTAACGTTCAGAGAACATTCAAAAGTAACGTTCAGAGAACATTCAAAAGTAACGTTCAGAGAACATTCAAAAGTACGTTCAGAGAACATTCTAAAGTAACATTCAGAGAACATTCTAAAGTAACGTTCAGAGAACATTCTAAAGTAACATTCAGAGAACATTCAAAAGTAACGTCCAGAGAACATTCAAAAGTAACATTCAGAGAACATTCTAAAGTAACGTTCAGAGAACATTCAAAAGTACGTTCAGAGAACATTCAAAAGTAACGTTCAGAGAACATTCTAAAGTAACGTTTAGAGAACATTCTAAAGTAACGTTCAGAGAACATTCAAAAGTAACGTTCAGAGAACATTCAAAAGTACGTTCAGAGAACATTCAAAAGTAACGTTCAGAGAACATTCAAAAGTACGTTCAGAGAACATTCAAAAGTAACGTTTAGAGAACATTCAAAAGTAACGTTTAGAGAACATTCAAAAGTAACGTTCAGAGAACATTCAAAAGTACGTTCAGAGAACATTCAAAAGTAACGTTCAGAGAACATTCTAAAGTAACGTTTAGAGAACATTCAAAAGTAACGTTCAGTCAAGTCAAGTCAAGTCATCTTCATTTATATAGCGCTTTTAACAATGTAGATTGTTTCAAAGCAGCTTTACAGAGATAAGCGTATAATTTAAGGTAACAGAGATTGTTTCGGCTTTACAGCAGAGTTAAGTTATTTCCATCTAAAGTTAGTTTTGATTGATTCGCTTCCTTCGCAACGATCATTTGTTATTAAATTAGGGGCCGCTAAGACGACACCATTTCCTCTACACAGACTTTAAACCCGAACCTGTGAGAACACTGATGGCGTTCACATGCGCATTTAGAACGGGTTCTATAGTTATGTGCGTTTGAATATACGCAGGTTTGGAATTCCCTACAAGCCAAGCCTAAACAAAATACTTGTCTTTCCTTATAAATTTTGATAAGGAATTTTATTTTATTTGTTGCTTTGGGGTAGGACCGCGAGACGAATTTTCCCGATAACCCTTTATCTGTAGAGTGGTAGTGGGATCCTCCATAGGGAGAGACTAGTTGGCACTTCAGCACTGCGTTGTCATCGGGTCCAGGCGAAGGGCCTTCATCAGATCTGGATACGGCCTGGATCCGGCAGGCTGCAGGAAAACCTCGGGATAAACACAGACACTAAAATTAGCGTAGATGCCATTCTTCTCATGATGTAACGAGTACATCAGGATTTTTGGGAAGTGTTCCCGGTTCCGGCTGACCTAATCTATGCAGCCTAACATTAAATTATTGAAGTCTATGATGTATTATGTGAAAGCTAGGTCAAAGAGATGTGTCTTTAATCTGGCTTTGAACTGACAGAGTGTGTCTGCTTCCCGGACAATGGTAGGAAGACTGTTCCAGAGTTTTGGTGCTAAATAGGAGAAGGATCTACCGCCAGCAGTCGATTTAGATATTCTAGGTATTATCAACTGGCCGGAATTTTGAGATCGCAATAGACGTGAAGGACTATAATGCGTTAAGAGCTCGCTCAAGCACTGCGGAGCTAAACCATTCAGTGCTTTGTAAGTGATCAGCAATATTTTAAAATTGATGCGATGTTTAATAGGGAGCCAGTGCAGTTTTGACAGAACTGGGCTAATATGGCCAGTATTCAGAGAACATTCAAAAGTAACGTTCAGAGAACATTCAAAAGTAACGTTCAGAGAACATTCTAAAGTAACATTCAGAGAACATTCAAAAGTAACGTTCAGAGAACATTCTAAAGTAACGTTCAGAGAACATTCAAAAGTAACGTTCAGAGAATATTCAAAAGTAACGTTCAGAGAACATTCAAAAGTAACGTTCAGAGAACATTCAAAAGTAACAATCAGAGAACATTCTAAAGTAACGTTCAGAGAACATTCTAAAGTAACGTTTAGAGAACATTCAAAAGTAACGTTCAGAGAACATTCTAAAGTAACGTTCAGAGAACATTCTAAAGTAACATTCAGAGAACATTCTAAAGTAACATTCAGAGAACATTCTAAAGTAACGTTTAGAGAACATTCAAAAGTAACGTTCAGAGAACATTCAAAAGTTGAATGTTCTATATGTTATTCTAAAAAATATATATTTTAGAAAAATATACTTGAAGTGAAAATTCTGTTAATTTTTAAAGTGTATTTATTTGCACTTCACTTAAAAATATATTTTAGGTATATTTTTAACTGTGTGCTGAAAATGATCATTGTAACAATGCATTGAAAGTGTACTTTCAAAATACATTATAGTTTACAATAGTATATTGTACAAATTATATGTAATATTTGTTTATTAATGTGCATTTGTTATTGAAGTCAAAGTGTGCAATTTGTAGTATTTGGAATAAGCCAAAGGCATTACTGAGCATATAGTTTTCACTCAAATATAATACACTTATGGTAAATTGCTTGTATATTTCGAAGTCACTCGTAATGAATTTGTAATGTACTTATAACAAATGAAGTACACTTTAATATCACTAATCAAGCATGTAATTAGTCCTGACACAGGCATATACTTAAAGTATACGTGAAGATGTTCCAATTTAGCTCACAAAAATACTCTTAAAGTTATGCTTTACTACAATTTAATTATAAAATTGTACAAAATGAGTTTAGCACACTTCAAGTTAACTAATCATTAACACACTTGAAGTACACTAGTCTAGCTGCAAGTATACTTAGCATATTTGTTTTGTTCACCAGGGCATGTATAATACAGACACAAATGAGTCAATAACAGCAATGCTCGAGTTCACATTACCGGTTTGTGTTTTCCACTGAGATGTTGAAGAGATTGTGTGATTGTGTGACTGACGTTCAGAACGAAGGCCTTGGATTCGCACCAGAGTCTGACTCCTCCAGGGCTAATATGCGAGCGTTTGCATATTAAATGAGTGATCCTGTCCTGTTAACTTCATCTGTTCCTCATTATTATTCCATTATCACAGTTCATTCATGTTGCGACACCCGAGAGAAAGGCATATCAGTGAGTTCCTGCTGAACACAAGTGTTTCTGGAAACCTCTGAATCATCACACACTCACCTCGCCTCAGATGTAGAAACCTCTGCAAAACACACATCAAATACAGATTAAACAGACAACATGAACAAATAAAGCGTTTAAACAACAGATAACTTTAATAGGTTACAAAAACTGCCTTTTAACATTTTAGAAACATTGGTCACATGTTTTTACAGCTTAAATTTGTTAACTCAAAATTTGTTAACGAAAAAGTGTTTAGATCACTTTAAAAAAAATTGTTAACCCGTTGCCTTAAAATGATTACGTAAATAAACTTAATGCTTAATTGAAAAAAATTAAGTTATGTGAACTTGACAATTCCACTTTACATCATTTTTCCACATTACAAAAGTTTACTTAATCATTTTAAGGCAGCTGGTTTCCTCAATTTTTTTAAGTTAAGTCCATATTTTTGTCTTTTACACCTGACACAACATGCAACAGAATATATATTTATATAATACTATCAGCTGGTCCAAAAATGTAGTATTTTATGGAAATACAATGGTTTTGTTTGATCACCATATTCAAAAAAGGTACTTTAAAGTATTATAATATATTTAATGTAATTTCCCTTTGATCTAAACCATGGTATGTAAATATTTAGTTCAAATCCGCTGCATGGTAAATGAATGATATTTTGTATGGTTATTATGATATTTTAGTAGGCTAACGCGCATGATTCCCGCGTAAGAAAAGACAGAAACTCTTGTGCCAGAATACACACTCATTATAAGTCGCGGTTTCTGTCGGTTTCCCCGTGAATGAGTGTGTAATATCTTCTGTTATCACCTCATGATGAGAGGCAAAGAGCTCATGATCGACTGATGATCGACTCCCATTCTCGGCGGATGCGCGCGCAGGTGTGAAGCACCATCAGCATGAACACAACACACCTTACACACACACACACACTCGAGCACCTCGTGTGTACCTGTGAACTCATTTCGGAAACGCTAATACACACACACACACACACACCATTTGCTGTGTATATTGTGATGTTTAGTTCTGTCTCACATGTCTGTTAACGGAGCATAACGAGACTGTAACACACACTCTCTCTCTCTATCACACACACACACACACACACACTTCATTACGGAAACATACAATGCATTAAAATACCAGAGAATGCATTATAAATAAATTATATAAAACATAATAGAATGCATTATATGCAAAATGTTAAGTTATAATAAAATACAAACTATATATAATAATTAAAATGGAAAACACTGGAATTTTTTTGTTTTTTTTTTTGTTATTGAATCCAAAATGTACCATCGTTTAATATAATATGCATTAGCCCAAATAAATTTATAAATATATATATGATTACAATTCACGTTAACGATAGTAGTTTGGAGTCTCTCGTTATTTATTTCAGACAAGTGAAAACAGAAGGTTGTTTCCTCGAGTCTCCATAGACTTTTGTCCCCTCTCTCCCAGTGTTCGTGTATCTCTATTTAACTCTAATCTGGGAGTGAAAGGAGAACACGAGGAATCTGTGGCTCTGCTGGAGTTTATTGCGCGCGCCTTTCTCATGCAGAACACCCCGCGCGCGCGTTTAACATCTGCATGGCGGGAAAACCGCGGGGATCCGCGCGCCTTCCGGAGCGACTGATATATGCACGCACTTTATTATTTTGTGATTTTATTATTCCATTATTCGCCATCATTTAGAGCCTTTCAAACCCTGCGGAGGGGAAATGACCCCGTATACAGAGAGGGAAGTCTTTCATAAAACCATCAGGGTTTACAGGACGAATTATCATCATCGTTAGTGGTGTAATTAGGAGCCCGTTATGGCGGCCCTTTGAGTGCTTTGAAGGAGAAATGTTATTAATATATCGTTCATGGAACTTTTGGTCTGAAACGATTTTGTTCGTATAATGTTTTTAAATGTCACTACTTGTTTCAGAACGTTCAAAAGTAGCATTCCCATGTTTGGAGAATGAATGTTCAAGACTTATATCGCCAGCTGACAAAAATATGTTCTAAAAACGTTATTTCTGAATGTTCTCTGAAATCTTCAACACGTCAGGGTTTTAAATGTTCCAAAGACCGTTATGAACGTTAAGCGAACGTTCCATTCTTCAAACATTATGGGAAGGTTATTTGAATTTTGAATGTTTTCTGAATGTTACTTTTGAATGTTCTCGGAATGTTACTTTTGAATGTTTTCTGAATGTTACTTTTGAATGGTCTCGGAATGTTACTTTTAAAAGTTTCTCGGAATGTTACAGGTGAAACTCCTTTTAAGAGATTTAAACCCTTTCCAGCCTCCACAGAGCCATACAGCAGCTCAACAGAGCAAACACTGTTACTGTGAAGAGTGAAGAGTTTGTCCACTTGTCCTCCTCTGGTTTGCTCTTCATCTCCATGATTCTCATTTGAATGTGCTTGAACCTCCAGGAATCAAAGGCTGAGTGGGAGTCCTTTATTTCTCAAGACTTCCTTTCTTTCAGAAGAACAATGAATGTTCACGGAGGAAGCAAACGCAGTTCTGTTCTCCTCACTCGCTCAAACTTCAGCTCTTCTACACCGACACACACTCGACGAGACTAAACTCAGTTTCATCGTTGATGTTCGAAGTTAATAACGTTCATTTATGGCTTTCATCTGAGAGCATTAACCTCTGAAGATCAATGACGGTTCATTTCCTTCTCATATATCATTGTTTCCTCTTTGATTAACAGGTTAATGCAGGATGACATCATTCACAGATAAACCAATCTCCAGCTGACAGGGAACGTTCTGCCAAGGGTTTCTCAACGTTATGAACAAACATTCTTTCACCACACATCAATATTGGAACTTTTTTCTGAAACGATTTTGTTCGTGTGGCGTTTTTTAAATGTTTCTACTCGTTTCAGAACGTTCAGAGAACACTCAAAAGTAACACTTAGAAAACACTCAAATGTAACATTTAGAAAACATTCAAAAGTAACGTTTTAAAATAACGAATGGAATGTTCCCTCAACGTTCATATAACGGTCTTTAGAACATTTAAAAACATGGATGTGTTGAAGGTTCAGAGAATATTCAGAAATAACGTTTTTAGAACATATTGGTGATATTAATCTTGAACATTCCATTGCATCATTCTTCAAACATTGCCAAACATTGTATTATTGTTATGAAAAGCAACATTCACACAAATTCACGGACAAATGTAAAAGCACTGGCCTTTTTATGATTTTTTTTTTTTTAATCATTATTGTTCATTGGATTTATTTAATTTTTTTGGAGAATAAAAGCGAAACTGTAATTGATTGTTCGAATAGTAGAGATGCCAGACAGAGAATAAGAGTATAAAGTGATTAATATAGTGTGTATTAAAGGTTGATATTCGCAGGTGAAGTTTTGGGGCATCTGAGGTCCCGCCCCCCTCCTCCTCCCCTCACGAGCACCGGATAAAACCGGGAGTCGCTCGCGCACACACACACACACACACACACACACACAGCTCGCGACACCGTGAGCACACCCGAGCTCAGTCTGAGGAGGACGAGGACGCGCATTATAACGGACCGTTATTATTGAATAAGAGTTTTTAACACAGGCCCATAAGAGTGCTGACTTGTCTTTTGGTGAAGAAAAGGAAAAGTTCGGTGAATCCCGAGGGATGGAGTTGCTGCGCGTGCTGTGGATTCTGGGATGCGCGTGCATGTCTTCGGTTCAGAGCTCGCGCCTGAAGACGCCCGCGTTACCGATCCAGCCCGAGCGCGAGCCCGTCATATCTAAAGGCTTGTCCGGTAAGAGAACCTGCAAACACACACTCTCCAAACTTCAGCTTTAACACTCTTACACATTAAGCTTTCAGAAGGAGATGCCACAGAAGAGCATGCATTAATATTAAGACACTTTTGGATGTTAAAAGTTCTAATGAAAAAAAAAAAAGAGATTAATTGTATTTGAAATATATTCCCTTTTTCAATAGTACATTGCAAATATACTAACAAAATGTTTTACTATCTTTAAATATATTATATTATATTATATTAGCACAATGCAACGTTTAACACACTTTAAAATAATTGTACTTTAGTAGCCTATATTTTCTAAAAATATACTTGAAGTGAAAATTCTGCTTATTTTTTTAAAGTGTACTGAGCATATGCTTTTCACTCAAATATAATACACTTATGGTATATTGCTTGTATGTGTCGAAGACACTCGTAATGAATTTGTAATGTACTTATAACAAATGAAGTACACTTTAATATCACTAATCAAGCATGTAATTAGTCCTGACACAGGCATATACTTAAAGTATACGTGAAGATGTTCCAATTTAGCTCACAAAAATACTCTTAAAGTTATGCTTTACTACAATTTAATTATAACTAAAATATACTTTGTACAAAATGAGTTTAGCACACTTCCAGTTAACTAATCATTAACACACTGAAGTACACTGGCTGCAAGTATAGGGTGGATCCATCAGTACCTATAAAGATCCTTTATGTTTAAGAGTGTCGATATAAAGATTCTCCATTATTGGCTGTAAAGGTTCTGGACGTGCTTCATGTTTAAGTGCTCGATGTTTCACTGTGGCTCTTCAGATCTTTAAGTACATTGATGCTTTCTTAAAGGACTAAACCAGCAGTGAAACCATTTAAGAATCTTTCATTCCGGTTATACTGAGGAAAATGTTCTTTTGATTTTGAAATGTTGGATTGAATCACAGAAATGTCTTGGTGATGCGACTGTTAAAGGAACATTCCATTTCGCAAACATTATTGGAATGTTTCAGAGAACATTCAAAAGTAACAAGTTTAGAACATCCAGCTGAAAAACATTCCGTGAATGATGTATAAAGAAGTTTTGAGAACAAAAGCCTCCACAAATATCTTTCTTCTCTATAGAAAGCCATCAGTGCATCTGT
Source organism: Squalius cephalus (assembly GCA_022829025.1). Lineage (NCBI taxonomy): Eukaryota > Metazoa > Chordata > Actinopteri > Cypriniformes > Leuciscidae > Squalius > Squalius cephalus. The sequence continues at coordinate 641,088 of CM040800.1, read as the reverse complement.
TGTTTTAAAGAACCTCGAGCCCCAAACACTCGAATACTCTCCACAAGAGCCACATAAACACTATCACCTTCCAGAGACTTCATTTATCTCTGTGGAGCACGGGACAGTTTACGTGTGTGTCCTTGAAAGTGTTTAGCTTAACAATAAATTGTTTAATAGTCTGGCTCTGTAAACGGACCTCATTCCAGATGCATTAAACACCAAATTTACTCCGATCTCTCATTCTCTCTTCAAAACAAAGCCGAGGAGATGTTTTGGTTTCCAGCGCTGATTTGGTTGGGAAGGAAAGAAATCGTGTTCACTGCTCGTTTTAGCTGGTGTTTTTGAAGGTTTGGCTCAAAAACGGCCGTTTGAAGCTGATTTGTACACATTCCCGATGCTCTCCCACACACACACACACACACGGTCTCACGCTGCTCTTGTTTATTGTCTCATCAGGTTGCTCCTTCGGTGGCCGCTTTTATTCCCTGGAAGACACGTGGCATCCAGACCTCGGAGAACCCTTCGGTGTGATGCACTGCGTCATGTGTCACTGTGAACCGGTGAGCATCACACACACACACACACACACTGCGTTTCCATGTGGAACTGAGGAACTTTGCACCATTGTCATTGAACAGAATCAAATCGACATTGAACTGAATAATAACACTATTGACTTTCGTAGAGCTGCTTAGTTGGAAGTTCTTTCAAAGTTATGAACAAATGTTCTTCCAGTAACGATAATAGAACGTTTGTGCAAAGTTATCTGGTTTTTAATAATGTTCTCAAAACATTAGAACAAAAATATTATTTATACATCATTCATAGATCGTTTTATTCTAAAGTGTTTCAGTTGGATTTTCGTTTAACATTTTTTAAAAGTTTCTACTCGTTTCAGAACGTTCAGAGAACATTCAAAAGTAACGTTCAGAGAACAGTCTAAAGTAACGTTCAGAGAACATTCAAAAGTAACGTTCAGAGAACATTCTAAAGTAACGTTCAGAGAACATTCTAAAGTAACGTTCAGAGAACATTCTAAAGTAACGCTCAGAGAACATTCAAAAGTAACGTTCAGAGAACATTCAAAAGTAACGTTCAGAGAACATTCTAAAGTAACGTTCAGAGAACATTCTAAAGTAACGTTCAGAGAACATTCTAAAGTAACGTTCAGAGAACATTCAAAAGTAACGTTCAGGGAACATTCTAAAGTAACATTCAGAGAACATTCTAAAGTAACATTCAGAGAACATTCTAAAGTAACGTTCAGAGAACATTCTAAAGTAACATTCAGAGAACATTCTAAAGTAACGTTCAGAGAACATTCGAAAGTAACATTCAGAGAACATTCTAAAGTAACATTCAGAGAACATTCTAAAGTAACGTTCAGAGAACATTCTAAAGTAACATTCAGAGAACATTCTAAAGTAACATTCAGAGAACATTCTAAAGTAACGTTCAGAGAACATTCGAAAGTAACATTCAGAGAACATTCTAAAGTAACATTCAGAGAACATTCTAAAGTAACATTCAGAGAACATTCTAAAGTAACGTTCAGAGAACATTCAAAAGTAATGTTCCCATAATGTTTGAAGAATAGTATGTTCCCTTAATGTTCACATAACCAAGAAACATTTAAAACATTTGAATGTTCAGAGAACACTCAGAAATAACTATTTTGTAACTTGAAGGGGAACGCTATGCAAGTGTTTTGTTTTGTTACCGCTGAAATTGAACTGCTGAATTCTGCAACACTGTTGTTTTCCTGTTTATAACTGTCCGAAGCAGCTCTGAAGCAGTCTCTGTATTAACAGCTTGTGTGTTGATTCTTCTCTCTCTCTCTCTCTCTCTCTCACACACACACACTCTCTGAGCAGCAGAGGAGTCGGAGAGGGAAGGTGTTCGGGAAGGTGAGCTGCAGGAATATGAAGCAGGATTGTCCCGAACCGACCTGTGACGATCCAGTGCTCACTCCAGGACACTGCTGCAAAACATGTCCCAAAGGTACAAAAGGAGTGTGTGTTTTTCTGTGGACAAATGGAAACTGCGCTGGTGTGTAAAGAAATGATGGAAAGCTTGAGCGTGTGTGTGGACGGTCTCGAGCTCCTCATGTTTATGGATGCCGCTCTGGAACATTGACTCTGTTGTTGTACGTTGGTGACATCATGTGCTTTGGTTTCCATGGTTACAGGCGACACATCGAGGAAGGAGGCGGAGTCTTTGTTCGAGTTCTTCCAGGAGAAAGACGACGACCTGCACAAGTCGTACAACGACAGATCCTACGTCAGCTCTGAAGAGAACAGTCATCGAGACAGCGCGACCGGTGAGACTCCACACAACAAAATGAAATAATTTTTTTATTAAATCACAATTTTTATTTATTTAATTGATTTATTTTTTTATTTAATTTTTTTTTGCTTTATTTATTGTATTATATTTATTTATTTATATTTTATTCTGAAATTTACTTTATTTTATTTTTTATGTACTTAATTTTTTATTTAATTCTTTGCTTTATTTTTATTTTATTATTATTTATTTTATTTTTTATTCAGAAATTTACTTTATTTTATATTTTATTAAAAAATTTTATCTACTTTATTTTTATTATTATTATTTTAAAATTTACTTTATTTTATTTTGTTATTTTTTATTTTCTGCTTTATTTGAGTGATTTTGTTTTATTCTTCAGATTTCGTGTCTCTGCTGACGGGTGTGTCGGACTCTTGGTTGCCCAGTTCCAGTGGAGTCGCTCGGGCTCGATTCACTCTCTCTCGCACCAGCCTGACCTTCTCCATCACCTTCCAGAGGTAAAGCACACACCACAGCCCATGTGTGTGTCTCTCGCCCGCCCTCGCTCTGTGTGTGTGTGTATATGTGTCTTGCCCACCCTTGCTCACTGTGTGTGTGTGTGTGTGTGTGTGTGTGTGTGTGTGTGTGTGTGTGTGTGTGTTGGTGTGTCTCAGGATCAACAGGCCGAGTGGAATCACCTTCCTGGACTCCGACGGAAACACTGCATTTGAGTTCAGGGTCCCGAGGGCCGACACGGACATGGTGAGTCGAGTCACCTTCATTAGTCGAGTCACCTTCATTAGAGTCACCCTCATTAGTCGAGTCACCTTCATTAGTCGAGTCACCTTCATTAGTCGACTCACCTTCATTAGTCGAGTCGAGTCACCTTCATTAGTCGAGTCACCTTCATTAGTCGACTCACCTTCATTAGTCGAGTCGAGTCACCTTCATTAGTCGAGTCACCTTCATTAGTCGAGTCACCTTCATTAGTCGAGTCACCTTCACCTTCATTAGTCGAGTCACCTTCATTAGTCGAGTCACCTTCATTAGTCGAGTCATCTTCATTAGTCGAGTCACCTTCATTAGAGTCACCCTCATTAGTCGAGTCACCTTCATTAGTCGAGTCACCTTCATTAGTCGACTCACCTTCATTAGTCGACTCACCTTCATTAGTCGAGTCACCCTCATTAGTCGAGTCACCGTCATTAGTCGAGTCACCGTCATTAGTTGAGTCATTAGTTGAGTCACCCTCATTAGTCGAGTCACCTTCATTAGTCGACTCACCTTCATTAGTCGACTCACCTTCATTAGTTGACTCGAGTCACCTTCATTAGTTGAGTCACCCTCATTAGTCGAGTCACCTTCATTAGTTGAGTCATTAGTCGAGTCACCTTCATTAGTTGAGTCACCCTCATTAGTCGAGTCGAGTCACCTTCATTAGTTGAGTCATTAGTCGAGTCACCTTCATTAGTTGAGTCATTAGTCGAGTCACCTTCATTAGTTGAGTCACCCTCATTAGTTGAGTCACCCTCATTAGTCGAGTCACCTTCATTAGTTGAGTCATTAGTCGAGTCACCTTCATTAGTTGAGTCATTAGTCGAGTCACCTTCATTAGTCAACTCACCTTCATTAGTTGAGTCATTAGTCGAGTCACCCTCATTAGTCGAGTCATTAGTCGAGTCACCTTCATTAGTTGAGTCATTAGTCGAGTCACCCTCATTAGTCGAGTCACCTTCATTAGTTGAGTCACCCTCATTAGTCGAGTCATTAGTCGAGTCACCTTCATTAGTTGAGTCATTAGTCGAGTCACCCTCATTAGTCGAGTCACCCTCATTAGTTGAGTCACCCTCATTAGTCGAGTCACCTTCATTAGTTGAGTCATTAGTCGAGTCACCTTCATTAGTTGAGTCATTAGTCGAGTCACCTTCATTAGTCAACTCACCTTCATTAGTTGAGTCATTAGTTGGTGTGGTGTGGCGTGGTGGATAAGACACATGCCTTTGGTGTGAGAGACCCGGGTTCGAATCCACTGTGAGACACCAATGTGTCCCTGAGCAAGACACTTAACCCCTAGTTGCTCCAGAGGCGTGCGACCTCTGACATATATATAGCAATTGTAAGTCGCTTTGGATAAAAGCGTCAGCTAAATGAATAAATGTAAATGTAAATGTAAATGAGTCATTAGTCGAGTCACCCTCATTAGTCGAGTCATTAGTCGAGTCACCTTCATTAGTTGAGTCATTAGTCGAGTCACCCTCATTAGTCGAGTCACCTTCATTAGTTGAGTCACCCTCATTAGTCGAGTCACCTTCATTAGTTGAGTCATTAGTCGAGTCACCCTCATTAGTTGAGTCATTAGTCGAGTCACCTTCATTAGTTGAGTCATTAGTCGAGTCACCTTCATTAGTTGAGTCACCCTCATTAGTTGAGTCACCCTCATTAGTCGAGTCACCTTCATTAGTTGAGTCATTAGTCGAATCACCTTCATTAGTTGAGTCATTAGTCGAGTCACCCTCATTAGTCGACTCACCTTCATTAGTTGAGTCATTAGTCGAGTCACCCTCATTAGTCGAGTCATTAGTCGAGTCACCTTCATTAGTTGAGTCATTAGTCGAGTCACCCTCATTAGTCGAGTCACCCTCATTAGTCGAGTCACCTTCATTAGTTGAGTCACCCTCATTAGTCGAGTCACCTTTATTAGTTGAGTCATTATTCGAGTCACCTTTATTAGTTGAGTCATTATTCGAGTCACCTTCATTAGTTGAGTCATCAGTCGAGTCACCTTCATTAGTCGACTCACCTTCATTAGTTGAGTCATTAGTCGAGTCACCCTCATTAGTCGAGTCATTAGTCGAGTCACCTTCATTAGTTGAGTCATTAGTCGAGTCACCCTCATTAGTCGAGTCACCTTCATTAGTTGAGTCACCCTCATTAGTCGAGTCACCTTCATTAGTTGAGTCATTAGTCGAATCACCTTCATTAGTTGAGTCATTAGTCGAGTCACCCTCATTAGTCGACTCACCTTCATTAGTTGAGTCATTAGTCGAGTCACCCTCATTAGTCGAGTCACCTTCATTAGTTGAGTCATTAGTCGAGTCACCCTCATTAGTCGAGTCACCTTCATTAGTTGAGTCATTAGTCGAGTCACCCTCATTAGTCGAGTCACCTTCATTAGTTGAGTCACCCTCATTAGTCGAGTCACCTTCATTAGTTGAGTCATTAGTCGAATCACCCTCATTAGTTGAGTCATTAGTCGAGTCACCCTCATTAGTCGACTCACCTTCATTAGTTGAGTCATTAGTCGAGTCACCCTCATTAGTCGAGTCATTAGTTGAGTCGAGGCTCGACAACGCAAACTGTGAAACAGGTTCCAAGGCAAAGTTTTGGAAAAATTTTAAAAACGTGATCATCTTGACTGATGTTTAACTGTGTGTGTGTGTGTGTGTGTGTGTGTGTGATGTGCAGATCTGTGGAGTTTGGAAGAATCTCCCAAAGTCTCAAATTCGACAGCTGGAGGCGGAGCAACTGCGTGTTTCCATGACAACCGCTGACAACAAGAAGGAGGAGCTACGGGGAAAAATCATCAAACACAGAGCACTGTTTGCAGGTGTGTGTGTGATGTTTAACTGTGTGTGTGTGTGTGTGTGATGTTTACCTGTGTGTGTGTGTCTGATGTTTAGTTTCGTTTCAGACACGACCTTTCTGATGTGATTTTGGATGCTTACATTCATTTACGTTCGGTTTGTGTGACAGAAACGTTCAGTGCGATCCTGACGTCTGAAGAGGTGCATTCTGGGATGGGCGGAATCGCCATGTTGACGCTCAGTGACACCGAGAACAATCTGCATTTCATCCTGATTCAGCAGGGACTCGTTTCTCACGGGAGTTGTAAGTACACTCGTAGAGAAAATAATAAAATAAAAAAATAATTAAATTAGATTTGAAAATAAACAAAATAAAATAAAAATAAAATAATAAAACAAAAAATAGTTAATTCAAATAAAATAAAAAGAAACAAAATAAAATAAAAATAATAATAAAATAAAAAATAGCTAAATAAAAATAAATAATAAAAAAAAGCATAAAATAAATAAATAAATAAAACAAAAAATAATAATAAATAATTAAAAATAAAATAATAAAATAAAATACCATAAAACAATTCAAATAAAATAAAAAATAATAAAACAAAAATCTTTAAATAAAGCATAAAATAAAATAAAGTAAATTTCAGAATAAAAAAATAAAAAAATAAAAAAATAAAAAATAAAATAACAAATAAAGTAGATAAAAATAAATAAATTAATTAATTAAATATTATTTAATAAAAACTGTTTTTCATATTGTTTCAGCCTCTGCACAGATGCCGGTGAGAGTGAAACTGCTGTACCGACAACATGTGCTGAGAGAAATCCGAGCAAACATCTCTACAGACGTGAGTGAACACACACACACACACACACACACGTATTCACTGATCTAAAGGAGAACAAGCCATTTATTTCCAATGCTTTTATATTCAGTTAATTTGAATGAAAAGAAAACATCATTCACCTTTGACAACATCAAGTTCAGCGATGAATGTTAAGGAAACGTGTGCATGTTTTCTGGTGTGTGTGTGTGTGTGTGTGTGTGTGTGTGTAGGACTCTGACCTGGCTGAAGTCCTAGCGGATCTGAACAGTCGGGAACTCTTCTGGTTATCCCGCGGGCAGCTCCAGATCGCCGTAGAAACGGAAGGTCAAAACCCCCGTCAGATCTCCGGATACATTTCTGGGAAGAGATCATGTGACAGTGAGTGCAGCCAATCAGCAACTATCACCTCATTAATACCAGGGTGTCCGCGGGGATGTAAAAAGTATTAAAACGTAGTAAATGAAATTAGCCAAAATTAAGGGTATTAAAAGGTATTAAATTCAACTTAAGAATTTCTGTATATACCCTGAATACATAAACAGTTTAAATGCAGGAGTTTTTCCCATCATCAAAACTTATTTCCCCGTACATTCATATTCTGCTCATATTTATGGCACAGATTAAAAAATAATTAAGGTAATTGCGACACTTTCTCTCAAAATGGACTTTTTTCTATTTTTTTTCTATTCTTTCACGCAATTCTGACTTTATTTCTCGCATTTCTGATTTTTATTTCTCGCAATTCTGACTTCATATCTCGCAATTCTGACTTTATATCTCGCAATTCTGACTTTATATCACGCAATTCTGACTTTATATCTCACAATTCTGACTTTATATCTCACAATTCTGACTTTATATCACGCAATTCTGACTTTATATCTCGCAATTCTGACTTTATATCTCGCAATTCTGACTTTATATCTCGCAATTCTGACTTTATATCACGCAATTCTGACTTTATTTCACGCATTTCTGATTTTTATTTCTCGCAATTCTGACTTTATATCTCACAATTCTGACTTTATATCTCGCAATTCTGACTTTATATCTCGCAATTCTGACTATTTCTCGCAATTCTGACTTTATATCACGCAATTCTGACTTTATTTCTCGCAATTCTGACTTTATATCACGCAATTCTGACTTTATCTCTCACAATTCTGACTTTATCTCTCGCAATTCTGACTTTATATCTCGCAATTCTGACTTTATATCTCACAATTCTGACTTTATTTCTCACAATTCTGACTTTATTTCTCACAATTCTGACTTTATCTCTCGCAATTCTGACTTTATATCTCGCAATTCTGACTTTATTTCTCGCAATTCTGACTTTATTTCTCGCAATTCTGACTTTATTTCTCGCAATTCTGACTTTATATCACGCAATTCTGACTTTATTTCTCGCAATTCTGACTTTATATCTCGCAATTCTGACTTTATCTCTCGCAATTCTGACTTTATCTCTCGCCATTCTGACTTTATATCTCGCAATTCTGACTTTATCTCTCGCAATTCTGACTTTATTTCTCGCAATTCTGACTTTATATCACGCAATTCTGACTTTATCTCTTGCAATTCTGACTTTATTTCTCGCAATTTTGACTTTATATCTCGCAATTCTGACTTTATCTCTCGCAATTCTGACTTTATTTCTCGCAATTTTGACTTTATATCTCGCAATTCTGACTTTATCTCTCGCAATTCTGACTTTATTTCTCGCAATTCTGACTTTATATCACGCAATTCTGACTTTATTTCTCACAATTCTGACTTTATCTCTCGCAATTCTGACTTTATTTCTCACAATTCTGACTTTATTTCTCACAATTCTGACTTTATCTCTCGCAATTCTGACTTTATTTCTCGCAATTCTGACTTTATATCTCGCAATTCTGACTTTATATCACGCAATTCTGACTTTATTTCACGCATTTCTGATTTTTATTTCTCGCAATTCTGACTTTATATCTCACAATTCTGACTTTATATCTCGCAATTCTGACTTTATATCTCGCAATTCTGACTATTTCTCGCAATTCTGACTTTATATCACGCAATTCTGACTTTATTTCTCGCAATTCTGACTTTATATCACGCAATTCTGACTTTATCTCTCACAATTCTGACTTTATCTCTCGCAATTCTGACTTTATATCTCGCAATTCTGACTTTATATCTCACAATTCTGACTTTATTTCTCACAATTCTGACTTTATTTCTCACAATTCTGACTTTATCTCTCGCAATTCTGACTTTATATCTCGCAATTCTGACTTTATTTCTCGCAATTCTGACTTTATTTCTCGCAATTCTGACTTTATTTCTCGCAATTCTGACTTTATATCACGCAATTCTGACTTTATTTCTCGCAATTCTGACTTTATATCTCGCAATTCTGACTTTATCTCTCGCAATTCTGACTTTATCTCTCGCCATTCTGACTTTATATCTCGCAATTCTGACTTTATCTCTCGCAATTCTGACTTTATTTCTCGCAATTCTGACTTTATATCACGCAATTCTGACTTTATCTCTTGCAATTCTGACTTTATTTCTCGCAATTTTGACTTTATATCTCGCAATTCTGACTTTATCTCTCGCAATTCTGACTTTATTTCTCGCAATTTTGACTTTATATCTCGCAATTCTGACTTTATCTCTCGCAATTCTGACTTTATTTCTCGCAATTCTGACTTTATATCACGCAATTCTGACTTTATTTCTCACAATTCTGACTTTATCTCTCGCAATTCTGACTTTATTTCTCACAATTCTGACTTTATTTCTCACAATTCTGACTTTATCTCTCGCAATTCTGACTTTATTTCTCGCAATTCTGACTTTATATCTCGCAATTCTGACTTTATCTCTCACAATTCTGACTTTATATCACACAATTCTGACTTTATTTCTCGCAATTCTGACTTTATCTCTCGCAATTCTGACTTTATTTCTCGCAATTCTGACTTTATCTCTCGCAATTATGACTTTATCTCTCGCAATTCTGACTTTATTTCTTGCAATTCTGACTTTATATCACGCAATTCTGACTTTATCTCTCGCAATTCTGACTTTATCTCTTGCAATTCTGACTATTTCTCGCAATTCTGACTTTATATCTCACAATTCAGACTTTATATCACGCAATTCAGACTTTATATCACGCAATTCTGACTTTATATCTCGCAATTCTGACTTTATTTCTCGCAATTGTGAGATAAAAAGTCACAATTATCTTTTAAAAGGTTTTATTCTGTGGTGGAAACAAGCTTCCATACATATTCATTTCATTTTCATCGTCTTCGAAATCAGTATATTGATCGCCGACAGCTTCTTCATCATCATCATCGTATTCTTCTGTTTTATATCATGAAATCATCGTGTATTAGAGGAATAAAGCTCAACTTAGTGATCACCAGAGATTCAATTATTGTTGCAGAAAAAATATATTTACACTATTACATTCCTCGGGTCACTAGCGACCCTATGTACTGTCTAGGTCACACTTTACAATAAGGTTCATTAGTTAACATTAGTTAACATGAACTAAGAATGAACAATACTTCTACAGCATTTATTAATCTTAGTTAACATTAATTTCAATATTTACTAATACATTATTCTAATCAAAGGTTGTATTTGTTAACATTAGTTAATGCACTGTGAACTAACATGAACAAAGATTAACTAATACAGTAACTAATGCATTGCTCATTATTAGCTCATGTTAGTTAATGCACTAATTAATGTTAACTAATGAACCTTGTTGTGAAGGGTTACCACTTTCTACAAAAAAAACAAAATAATTAGAAAACAGATTTTTCTAGTCATATTGTGTATAATGAATAGATTGAGGAACACTAGGGTAGTGAATGAGGTTGAAGGGTTAATCGTGCAGTAAAACACACACACACACACACACACACACACACACACATCTCACAGGATCTACACCAGTCTCTGCTGTTTTTATCCCAGCTCATATTTCATTTTTGTGTCATGCTTAAATCATCTTGGCTATTTCTCAGATTTCATAGTTCATAATTATGATCATGATTGCGAAGAGGTCAGGAATGCACAGCGATGTCGAGAGAGGCCAGAGTCGCTGTAGGATCAGTTACGCGTCGTTACACACACACACACACACACACACACACACACACTGCTGTGTGACTCCAGCTGCTGCATTAACAGCGTGACGTTATGCGTGAGGAATTCAGACTCTGTTTACTCTACATCACAGTCGCCTCTCTTAACCTCACGTCACTCTGTGACCTTTGACCCTGCGTGAGTTCATGTGGGTTTAATTGTTTTCTCGCATGCAAAACTCACCGTTCACTTTAGTGTTCTCTCACCGACAGGCTGATGAAAGTAATTTATTTGTTCATAGGTTCACATAATGCTAGTCAAGGTTTCATGTTCTGCTACTGTAATTTTATTATGCTACAACTACAACTTTATTGTAACAAAAAAACATTATTGAACTAAAATATAGTTCATTAATTTAATTGAAATAAAAATAAGAAATTTGGTCATTGTCGTGTTTTTCTGTCACATCATCAGATTTATTTCATGAGATGTTCCTGTTTCAGCTCTTCAAAGTGTGATGTCCGGCGGATCCGCTCTGACTCCCGGGAAAACCGGCGGCGTGGGATCGGCCGTCTTCACGCTCCATCCCAACGGGTCGCTCGACTACCAGGTGTGTGTGTGTGTGTGTGTGAGTGACTATCAGGTAACGACGCGTTCTGTTCCCTCACGATCACTTCCGTCAGTCAGTCGATCGACCGGTGAAAAATTTACTTTTTCACTCACCGGCCAGTTTGGCTACTTAGTTTTTAAGTTACTGGCCATTCAGAACGTCTTCTAGCCAAACAAAGAATAATGAACCAGATTAACTATATCATAGCATATATACATATATATACCCACATTTGGCGGGTGTTAATTTCAAACCCTGTATGAATATATATATATCATCCCTAATATATATATATATATATATATATATATATATATATATATATATATATATATATATTAGGGATGCGCGATATATCGGCCACCATATCAGTATCGACCGATAAATGTTCATTTTTTTTTAGATTATCGTCATCGGCCTGATAAGAAAATTTGGCCGATATATTAAAGCCGATAAATAATGGATTATTTCCTTTACCTGAGACTAATAAGTAACCCTCCAAATCGGCTAGTGATTAGACAGCGCTACCCACCACAGTTGATTTGTACCCGCATTTGTCGTGTGTTAATTTGAAGCCCCGGTCTGTGTGTTCTCGGCAGGTTCTGGTGGCGGGCCTGACCAGCGCAGTGGTCGGCGTGACGGTGGAGATGAAGCCGCGGCGGCGCAGTAAACGCAGCGTTCTGTACGACATCACGGCGGACTTCAGTGCGGGTGTGGGTGAGCGCGGTGGGGACGGCAGGGCGGCGGGGAGCCTCAGCCGTGTGGAGGCCAGACACATTCACATGCTCCTGCAGAACGAGCTGTTCATCAACATCGCCACGGCACAGCAGCAGGAGAGCGAGCTGCGCGGACAGATACGCATGCTACCGTACAACGGACTCGACGCGCGACGCAACGGTAAGAAGCGCTGTAGATAGAACGCTAATGTCTGACACTGGGTTAAAAACAACTCAATTTGGATTGTTTTCAACCCAAGGGCTGGGTAAATATACACTCTAAAAAACTTGTGTTCAGCGGAGGAACTTATAACTCCAGACGCCGTCCTGCGTTTCACTCGTAGCCGAAATATGACTGACTCCATAACCTGTCCATAAACAATCAGTGGACAGTTCTGAGAACATGTTTTAACATAATACGTATTTATATTCTGTATATTTTTGAATAGAATCATACAATCTTATGCAAGGCATCAGGCGTTTCCATCACGCTAAAAGACCGACGCAACACTCGTGACTCACATCGCGTGCTGCTTTGCATAAAATTAAATGATATACAGCACAATAACTAATTTATAGATAAAATAAAATGTACACAAACCTGTATTTTACCGAAGACATGCACCATTTTGACGGAGCTGCACTGCTCTCTCCTGAAGAGGGCGCAAAAAGCCAGTGATAAATAACTCAACACCTGGGTTGTTACGTCTGACCCAGGATCTGGGTAACATAAGAACACTACCCAAACACTGGGTTGTTACGTCTGACCCAGGATCTGGGTAACATAAGAACACTACCCAAACACTGGGTTGTTACGTCTGACCCAGGATCTGGGTAACACAAGAACACTACCCAAACACTGGGTTGTTACGTCTGACCCAGGATCTGGGTAACACAAGAACACTACCCAAACACTGGGTTGTTACGTCTGACCCAGGATCTGGGTAACACAAGAACACTACCCAAACACTGGGTTGTTACGTCTGACCCAGGATCTGTGTAACACAAGAACACTACCCAAACACTGGGTTGTTACGTCTGACCCAGGATCTGGGTAACACAAGAACACTACCCAAACACTGGGTTGTTACGTCTGACCCAGGATCTGGGTAACATAAGAACACTACCCAAACACTGGGTTGTTACGTCTGACCCAGGATCTGGGTAACACAAGAACACTACCCAAACACTGGGTTGTTACGTCTGACCCAGGATCTGGGTAACACAAGAACATTACCCAACCACTGGGTTGTTACGTCTGACCCAGGATCTGGATATAACACAAGAACACTACCCAAACACTGGGTTGTTACGTCTGACCGAGGATCTGGGTAACACAAGAACACTACCCAAACACTGGGTTGTTACGTCTGACCCAGGATCTGGGTAACACAAGAGCACTACCCAAACACTGGGTTGTTACGTCTGACCCAGGATCTGGGTAACACAAGAACACTACCCAAACACTGGGTTGTTACGTCTGACCCAGGATCTGGGTAACACAAGAACACTACCCAAACACTGGGTTGTTACGTCTGACCCAGGATCTGGGTAACACAAGAGCACTACCCAAACACTGGGTTGTTACGTCTGACCCAGGATCTGAGTAACACAAGAACACTATTCAAACACTGGGTTGTTACGTCTAACCCAGGATCTGGGTAACACAAGAACACTACCCAAACAATGAAAAAATAACCCAAAAGCCTCAACCCAGGATTTGGGTAGAAAGAATAAGCCAAGATGTTTTAGAGTGTGACACTGATTTGATTATTAATGAATGTTGTCTTGATCTGCAGAGCTCCCGGTTCCTCTGGCGGGTCAGTTCGTGTCTCCTCCGGTGCGTACGGGCGCCGCGGGTCACGCCTGGGTCTCGGTGGACCAACAGTGTCATCTACACTACGAGATCGTGGTCAACGGCCTCAGCAGGAGCGAAGACGCCTCCATCAACGCTCACCTGCACGGATTGGCCGAGATCGGCGAGATGGACGACTCCTCCACCAATCACAAGAGACTTCTGACGGGCTTCTACGGCCAACAGGTAAACCAATCGAGAGACACAATTCAGCATGGTTATAATTAGGGTGTTAGGTATCGTTTGAATTTTAACGATTCCGGTTCCGATTTCGATTCTGCTTATCGATTCCTAATTTCGATACCAATAAAGTAAAAATAAAACTTAGATATCATTCATATTTAGTCATATTGAAAAACATGTAATTATATTTGAATATCATGAACAGAAATCAACAGGCTAAAGAACACTTACACAAGGAACGTTTGCCTGTGTTCAGTGAAGAACGAGTGAATTTTCTCAGTCCTCTGTTGTTTGATTAGTGTTATTATAGAGCGGGAATATTAGTGTTATTATTAGGAATATTAGTGTTATTATAGAGAGTAATATTAGTGTTATTATAGAGCGGGAATATTAGTGTTATTATTAGGAATATTAGTGTTATTATAGAGAGGAATATTAGTGTTATTATAGAGAGGAATATTAGTGTTATTATAGAGAGTAATATTAGTGTTATTATAGAGCGGGAATATTAGTGTTATTATTAGGAATATTAGTGTTATTATAGAGAGGAATATTAGTGTTATTATAGAGAGGAATATTAGTGTTATTATAGAGCGGGAATATTAGTGTTATTATAAAACGGGAATATTAGTGTCATTATAGAGCGGGAATATTAGAGTTATTATAGAGCGGGAATATTAGTGTTATTATAGAGCGGGAATATTAGTGTTATTATAGAGCGGGAATATTAGTGTTATTATTAGGAATATTAGTGTTATTATAGAGAGGAATATTAGTGTTATTATAGAGCGGGAATATTAGTGTTATTATAGAGCGGGAATATTAGTGTTATTATAGAGCGGGAATATTAGCGTTATTATAGAGCGGGAATATTAGAGCGGGAATATTAGTGTTATTATAGAGCGGGAATATTAGTGTTATTATAGAGCGGGAATATTAGCGTTATTATAGAGCGGGAATATTAGCGTTATTATAGAGCAGGAATATTGGTGTTATTATAGAGCGGGAATATTAGTGTTATTATAGAGCGGGAATATTAGGCTGCTGTCACTTTAAGAGCTGCACGGATCCAATATACTGATACACATGAACACATTTATTCGACCTCAAGTATTGGATTCCAGAACTGATTTTCGATTCCCAACCCGTTATAATGTAAACTGCGTGATTACAGCACAACAAAACATTTTTCTTTGGCCAGAAGCACAATCATGCTGTCGTTTATTGGATACATTAAAAGGATTGTTTATATAACAAAGCTGGTGTTTTCTCAAATGAGCTGAAACCAGTTTAATTCTGTTTTACGTAAAGATTGTCTGTCTCGTTTGCACAAAGCTTGAAGTGTCTCTGTGTCTTCTAGGCTCAGGGTGTGTTGAAGGATATCAGTGTCGAGTTGTTGAGGCATCTGGACCAAGGCATGGCTTATATTCAGGTCAGCACCAAAATGAATCCAAGAGGAGAAATACGAGGACGGGTGAGTCCACACACACACACACACACACACTCACTCACTGACTGACTAGCAAACACACTCACAAAGACACTCTCACACTCACACACACACATCTATATATACTGAATCACACACACACACACACACAAATATTGATTTAATTATATATATATATATATATATATATATATATATATATATATATATATATATATATCATTTATTTAATAAATATATATTTATACTATTAAGTTTTAGTTGTGTATTTTCCTTTATCTGAAGTAACAGAAGGTGTTAGACTACACTAACCTTGGTTGACTGTACTCTGTGTTGTCCAGATCCAGGTCCCCAACAGCTGCGAGTCGGGCTCTCGGGGGGAGGTGGTGGAGGAGGACGAGTTCCACGAGCTGGTGTTCGTGCGCGACCCGGCGGAGCTGAAGAAGGACCCGCACACATGCTTCTTCGAGGGGGAACACCACGCACACGGGTCTCAGTGGACCCCGCAGTACAACACCTGCTTCAGCTGCTCCTGCCAGGTACACACACACACACACACACACACACACACACACCCCGCAGTACAACACCTGCTTCAGCTGCTCCTGCCAGGTACACAAACACACACACACACACACACACACACCCCGCAGTACAACACCTGCTTTAGCTGCTCCTGCCAGGTACACACACCGCACACACACACACACACACACACACACACCCCGCAGTACAACACCTGCTTCACCTGCTCCTGCCAGGTAACATACCGCCTCAGCTGTAACACACACACCGCCTCAGCTGTAACACACACACACCGCCTCAGCTGTAACACACACACCGCCTCAGCCGTAACACACACCGCCTCAGCCGTAACACACACCGCCTCAGCCGTAACACACACCGCCTCAGCCGTAACACACACACCGCCTCAGCCGTAACACACACACCGCCTCAGCCGTAACACACACCGCCTCAGCCGTAACGCACACCGCCTCAGCCGTAACGCACACAGCCTCAGCCGTAACGCACACCGCCTCAGCCGTAACGCACACCGCCTCAGCCGTAACGCACACAGCCTCAGCCGTAACGCACACACCGCCTCAGCCGTAACACACACACCGCCTCAGCCGTAACACACACACCGCCTCAGCCGTAACACACACACCGCCTCAGCCGTAACACACACCGCCTCAGCCGTAACGCACACAGCCTCAGCCGTAACGCACACAGCCTCAGCCGTAACGCACCCCGCCTCAGCCGTAACGCACACCGCCTCAGCCGTAACGCACACACCGCCTCAGCCGTAACGCACACCGCCTCAGCCGTAACGCACACCGCCTCAGCCGTAACACACACAGCCTCAGCCGTAACGCACACAGCCTCAGCCGTAACGCACACCGCCTCAGCCGTAACGCACACCGCCTCAGCCGTAACGCACACAGCCTCAGCCGTAACGCACACAGCCTCAGCCGTAACGCACACAGCCTCAGCCGTAACGCACACCGCCTCAGCCGTAACGCACACCGCCTCAGCCGTAACGACACCGCCTCAGCTGTAACACACACCGCCTCAGCCGTAACACACACCGCCTCAGCCGTAACGACACCGCCTCAGCCGTAACACACACCGCCTCAGCCGTAACGACACCGCCTCAGCCGTAACGCACACCGCCTCAGCCGTAACGCACACCGTCTCAGCCGTAACGCACAGAGCCTCAGCCGTAACGACACCGCCTCAGCCGTAACACACACCGCCTCAGCCGTAACGCACACCACCTCAGCCGTAACGCACACCAACTCAGCCGTAACGCACCCCGCCTCAGCCGTAACACACATCGCCTCAGCTGTAACGCACCCCGCCTCAGCCGTAACGCACCCCGCCTCAGCCGTAACGCACACCGCCTCAGCCGTAACGCACACAGCCTCAGCCGTAACGCACCCCGCCTCAGCCGTAACGCACACCGCCTCAGCCGTAACGCACACAGCCTCAGCCGTAACGCACACCGCCTCAGCCGTAACGCACACAGCCTCAGCCGTAACACCCCCCGCCTCAGCCGTAACACACACCGCCTCAGCCGTAACACACACCGCCTCAGCCGTAACACACACCGCCTCAGCCGTAACACACACCGCCTCAGCTGTAACGCACGCCGCCTCAGCCGTAACGCACCCCGCCTCAGCCGTAACGCACCCCGCCTCAGCTGTAACGCACACCGCCTCAGCTGTAATGCACACCGCCTCAGCCGTAACACACACACAGCCTCAGCTGTAACACACTCCGCCTCAGCCGTAACACACACAGCCTCAGCCGTAACACACGGCGGTGTGTGTATACTGAAGTAGTCTGGCTGCAAGTAAACGTAGCATATTTTGTTTGTTCACCAGTGACCGTCGCTCATTATGTGTGTGTGATGTGTTTTAATCTCTGCAGAAGAAGACGGTGATCTGTGACCCGGTGATCTGTCCTGCGCTCTCGTGTCCTCACACTCTCCAGCCTGAAGACCAGTGCTGCCCGGTGTGTGACGGTGAGTAACGCGACAGCGCTATTAACACTCATCCTTCCCTCACGGTTCAAAATGACCCCAAGCCCTAAAAATATACTTCATTTTTATTTCATTTTTGTCCAGAAAGCTTATTTTATTTAATTTTGAATGCATTTTTTGTTATTTTTTTATTTTGTTTACCTTTAAATTACTAGATTTGATCAATAAATAATAATTTAAGCACATTCCTCACATTCTTTCAACTTAAATTCTAAATAACTCACAATTTCATGCCTAAACCTTTTAATTCAGCTCAAAATGTCTTTGCCGACCTCTTGTGGAAAAATAATAATATAAGATGATATTTCATGACTCTAGATGGCCTTATAGCTCTATATGGAGCAAATGAGCTGTTCCACTGGGTCCTAAAGTCAGAAGTAATTTTTTGGTAAAGTTTTAGCATTTTTATTTTGAATTTTGAGAATTTTTAGGTTTTTCTATGTATACTGAAGCATTCCTTGCATTCATTCATTCCTAAGGGGGTCAAATTGACCCATGAGGGAAGGATTTGTCACTGTTTTAAATTTCATTCTCAAAACTCCTCGTATACATACATTTTTTTGTGTGTGTATTCGTGGTTCAAGTGTGACAAACGTCCTGGGGTCTTGGACCCCTCTGATGAACACTACATTTTGAATGTTTAATGTGTGCTATAAAGTTTGTGTTTTAACACTGTTTTTGATTTCTGTCAACAGAAAAGAAGGAGACCAAAGAGACGACTGTTGTAGAAAAAATTGAGGAAGATCCAGAAGGTGAGTTTATATTAAATCAATACATAAAATGTAATATTGCAACTATTATTTTAAATGCGCATTTGGTTGGGAGTGTATAGTAAGATGTTTATTTCTCATTTCAGGCTGTTATTTCGAAGGCGATCAGAAGATGCACGCACCTGGAACAACATGGCATCCGTTCGTCCCACCGTTCGGGTACATCAAGTGTGCCGTGTGCACCTGCAAGGTGAGATAACACACACTACAACTCACGACAGAAGTACTTTATGATGTGGTTATGAACAAAAACACCAAATGTGGACTCAGAAATTACAGTTTTTTTCAACTGCTTACACACAAAATCCTTACTTGTTACACAATTTCTGAAACCTGACACTCAAACACCAGACACACACACCACATCTGCAAAACCAAGCGCTAAATCTCGGCCTTCGACTCAAGTTTTCAATTTCATAAAACACTTTTTGCAAACCATAACACACACTTCTCTATGTAACACACAACTCTAACAGGAAGAATCTTGATTTGCAAGAAATGTGAGGTATTTTGCATTTTGTGTGCAATTTTTGATTTTATGTGTAAAGTTTTTTAAAAAAGAGGCACAGTTTTGAAAATGTGTGCAAGCAGTTGAAAAAAGCAGTGTATTAATGTTTACCGTGATTGTCTGACGCGTCACAGGGCTCCACAGGAGAAGTGCACTGCGAGAAGGTGACGTGCCCGCCCCTAACCTGCAGTCGACCAATCAGAGCCAACCCTTCAGACTGCTGCAAGGCGTGTCCTGCCGAAGACACGCCCCCTCTGGAGGACGAGGAGATGATGCAGGCCGACGGAACGCGCCATTGCAAGTTCGGCAAAAACTACTACCAGAACAGTGAACACTGGCACCCGAGCGTCCCGCTGGTGGGCGAGATGAAGTGCATCACCTGCTGGTGTGACGTGAGTCTTCTGCGCTTTATTGCACACTTTAATGTGGAAGAGAAAAAAAGAAGGAAAAAAAGAGATATAAAAATAGAATTCCGAGAAAAAAGTAGAAATTGAGAGAATGTAAACTCAGAATTCAGAGAAAATCATAATTGCAAGATATAAACTCAGAATTGCGAGAAAAAAGTAGAAATTGAGAGAATGTAAACTCAGAATTGAGAAATAAACTCAGAATTGAGAAATAAACTTAGAATTGAGAAATAAACTCAGAATTGAGAAATAAACTCAGAATTGAGAAATAAACTCAGAATTGAGATGTAAACTCCAGAATTGAGAAATAAACTCAGAATTGATAAATAAACTTAGAATTGAGATTTAAACTCAGAATTGAGAAATAAACTTAGAATTGAGAAATAAACTCAGAATTGAGAAATAAACTCAGAATTGAGATGTAAACTCCAGAATTGAGAAATAAACTCAGAATTGATAAATAAACTTAGAATTGAGATTTAAACTCAGAATTGAGAAATAAACTTAGAATTGAGAAATAAACTCAGAATTGAGAAATAAACTCAGAATTGAGATGTAAACTCAGAATTGAGAAATAAACTCAGAATTGAGAAATAAACTTAGAATTGAGATATAAACTCAGAATTGAGAAATAAACTTGGAATTGAGAAATAAACTCGGAATTGAGAAATAAACTCGGAATTGAGAAATAAACTCGGAATTGAGAAATAAACTCAGAATTGAGAAATAAACTTAGAATTGAGATATAAACTCAGAATTGAGAAATAAACTTAGAATTGAGATATAAACTCAGAATTGAGATATAAACTCAGAATTGAGATATAAACTCAGAATTGAGATATAAACTCAGAATTGAGAAATAAACTCAGAATTGAGAAATAAACTCAGAATTGAGAAATAAACTTGGAATTCCAACAAAAAAGTCAAAATTGCGAGATATAAACTCAACAATTGTGAGAAAAGTCAGAATCAATAGATAAAAAAAGTCACAATTACCTTTTTTATTCCACTGTGTAATATCCCAGAGCATGTAGAGATGTGAGTTAACATGACTAACGTCTCTGGTCGTTCCAGCACGGCGTGACGAAGTGCCAGCGGAAGCAGTGTCCGCTGCTGAGCTGCAGGAACCACATCCGCCGAGAGGGAACGTGCTGTCCCGAGTGCATAGGTGAGCTCTGATCATAAACTGAACCCTGAACACTTTAACCCTCTGCTGCTCTGCGCAAAAATGTCAGATTTTACTTTATTTCTTTAATGAAATGAATGTACTATATTTTAGTTCAATAATGTTTTTTATTTAATATTTTGTATTTTTAAGGGATTTTATGGTAGTAAATTATATTTTCGCTGTATTTATAATCCATTTATTATGAAAATTACATTTCCAGCTTAAACTGGTAAATCTTGAACGCTTTAGAGCGACAGACTGAAGTTTGATCTCTTCAAAGACGACACTTGGCAGATTATTGCTGACGTGAGAAAAGTTTTAAAAAGTGAACTTACAGAAAAAGTTACAGAATTTTGTGTCAATTTTCATATGAAATAAATATTTTCAAAAACACATTTTACTCTAAAACTGTGATAAAATCAAAGCCATAAATCTAAACTCGTTGTGTTCCAAATGTGAGGTTGATATCTCATAAATGATCTATCAGTGAGATGTTGTTCGGCTGCAGTACCAAACGCTTCCACTAGAGGAAACTCGTCTCATTCATTTCCACTGCGCGAGAAACACAAGTGTGAATATTGTTTTCAGGACCATTTAACCTGTTCATATCATGACCATGATTTTTTTTGTGTTCACACAGCAAGTGCAGTTTCGTATCATTCCGATGAAAAATAAATAAATAACACATTTAAAAATTCCGGTCAAAAATCACTCAGCAAACGTCACCTCTTTGTTTTACAGAGGACTTTATGGAAAAAGAAGAAATGGCAAAGATGGTAGAGAAAAAGAAAAACTGGAGACACTGACACTTTCCTCAACGCTCACCGTCCTCCTGTTCTGAGATCAGGCCGTCTCAAACCCGCACAACGGGACGCCTGAGGACTGACCAAACAGAGGAAGAGCTCCAGGACACACAGAATGTAAGAAGGAAGTTTGAGAGAAAGTGGTTCTGAAGAGTCAAAAACAGGAGGAGAATGAATCTCGGCTGCTGCAGTTGTTGGAGTTTCCCGTTGGCTGATTTTCTCACGGGAAAGTTTGTTTTCATATCGTTTGTGTATTTGACTTGGTGCAAAACATCAGACACTCGTACTAAGATTGTACACATCATCATCATACCTCCAAATGTGTGCATGTGAGCACGACGTAAAAAACACGCTTCTCAACAAAATGCACATTGCAATCTTTCATAATGCACATATGACTCAAATCCCAGCCAATCAGCAGGACTGTTGTGATGCATCTGATTGGAGATTCGCCCTGTGGGAGGGGCTTGCCATGGGGGCGGGGTTTATGCGGCTCATCAACATAAGCCCCGCCCACTTTGTTCCGCTGCACCTGATGTTGTAAGTCTGTTTGCTGGTATATAATATTTTATGGCTATTTTCTTTCAGTATTTTGATGATTATTATGAATATTATTGCATTTTGTATTGCATATTTATTAATGATGAATAAACAATAAAGTTTTAAAATTTATGTTGTCATAAAAGAAGCATGTCGTATATTTTTCTCTCCGCACAAACACACGTTTGACATGATGACGTTTAACCCTCTGGTGCTCTTCGCGTCGGTCAAAAATGACAAATATTTTTTTATTTCAATTAAATTAATGTACTATATTTTAGTTCGATAATGTTTTTTATAAATTTTTTTGTACTTTTAGGGGATTTTAAGATACTACATTATATTTCTGCTGTGTTTATAATCCATTTATTCACTTTTTGAGCATAAACCTGAAAATTACATTTCCAGCTTAAACTGGTAAATCTTGAACGCTTTAGAGCAACAGACTGAAGTTTGATCTCTTCAAAGACGACACTTGGCAGATTATTGCTGACGTGAAAAAAGTTTTAAAAAGTGAACTTACAAAGTTACAGAATTTTATGTTTATTGTAATGAAAAATGTGCAAAAAATACTATTTTATTACTATTATATGAAATATTTATTTTTAAAAACATGTTTTACTCTAAAACTGTGAGAAAATCTAAGCCATAAATCTAAACAAGCTGATGAAACAAAAACTGATCTTTCAGTGAGTGTGTTCGGCTGCAGTACCAAACGCTTCCACTAGAGGAAACTCTCTCATTCATTTCCACTGCGTCATTTCTGACCGCGAGAAACACAACAAGTGTGAATATTGTTTACAGGAGCATTTAACCTGTTTGAATCATGACCATGATTTGTGTGTGTGTGTGTGTGTGTTCACACAGCAAGTGCCAAAACCTTTACCAAGTTCCGGACCATTCTAATGAAGAGGAAGAAAATTAAAGTAAAACTTCTCTGTCAAAACTGACCGTAGAGCACCAGAGCAACTGCCTTCTTCAGGAACAGTGAAAACATCTTTAGATCTTATTTCATGCATTTAACCTAAAATGTAACTCGTTTGTGGGTTTCGGCCTACAGAAATACACCATTCCTCTATCTCCGTTTACTTTTCCCAGAAGCCCTTCTGAGGGTGTTGAACCCAATAATTCCACGAGGAGAGTCGTCACTGGTCAATTGTGCTAAATGTCGTTCTGGAGGTTTTCCTCATCTTCCTTCTGTTCCCACTTTAGTCTCCCAACTTTCCCTCTGATTAATGCGCCGGTCATGAATGTTTCTCATCGAGGAACCAGATTGGATCGGTTTTCTCAGCCTCGTTCCAGTTGTCTGACTTAATTCTTGTGTCTTCGGTGTCAAGCGGAGAAAACTCAAGGGAAAGTAATGCTTATTTTCCACCAGGCTGTGGATAAAACCAGCTAATCAGTTCTTAGAGCACTTCTAAACCTCAGCATTTTCCATTCGCTGTTCCCGTCTGTTGTTCATCTTCCCTTATATAACACTCAAGCCATTGGGCTTTTCGCTAGATGAACAACAGGCTTTAAAACAGCACTTCTGTTCTTCAGTGTTGTGCATTAATAAAAGTATTGATTTCTTTTATTCCCCAAAATTCTATTTCAGATAAATGCTGTTCTTTTGAACTTTCTATTCATCAAATAATCAGTTTCCAACACTGATAATAATCATAAATGTTTCTTGAGCATCAAATCCTCATATTAGAGTGATTTCTGAAGGATCATGTGACACTGAAGACTGGAGTAATGATGCTGAACATTCAGCTTTGATCACAGGAATAAATTACACTTTACTGTATATTCACATAGAGAACAGATGATTTACACTGGAGTAATATTTAACAATATTACTGTATTTTTCTATTTTTCATCAAATAAACGCAGATGAGTACAAGAGACTTCTTTTAAAAACATTAAACAATCTTACCGATCCAGAGCTTCTGACTGGTAGTGTATATTTGATATTTGGCAGGTGTTTAGCACTTCGATGCTATTATTGATCTGCACGTTTGTTTGAGTTCCTCCTATCAGACGCTTTGGGAAACACAGACTTGTTGTGATGAGGAGTGTTTGAGAAGCGCCCTCTTGTGTTCACACCAGTAACTGCAGTAATCCAGACAGAGAGAGATGAAGTCTAGAAATCAAGTGCTTCAAACATTTCTGGATCTGCACAGTATTAATACTCACCTTTATTGTATATTGAATAGATTAAAAAATAAAAAAAAACTTTAACTCAAAAGTAATAAGTCTCTCCTAACGTTTCACCCACTTTAACCCTCCTTGCATTATGTTCTAACCATGAAATATCTTTTCAAATAAGTTTTTCTTACATGAAATACCTTCAAATATACTAATCAAATGAGTTTTTGGAACAAAAAAAAAAAAAAATTTTTTTTGAGGGGGGGGGGAATGATTGATTTTCTTTTCTTTTTAATGGCACATTTCTTTTAGAAATTGATAGAATTATGTACTTGGAAAAATAAGTAGATCCCTATCATTTAATCCCTATCGTTTGGCTAACTCATAACTCTGCACTCTTCCTAATGACCTTTCCCAAACATATTTCTGGATTAATTTTCTCATCACGGTGAGACGGAATACTTCGAGGATCTCCTCAATCCCGCCGTCACGTCTTCCATTGAGGAAGCAGAGGCTGAGGGCTCAGAGGTGGACTCGTCCATCACCCGGGCTGAAGTCACTGAGGTAGTCAAGGCACCGGGGGTGGATGAGATCCGCCCTGAGTACCTCAGGTCTCTGGGTGTTGTGGGGCTGTCTTGGCTGACACGCCTCTGCAGCATTGCGTGGCGGTCGGGGACAGTGCCTTTGGACTGGCAGACCGGGGTGGGGGTTCCTCTTTTTAAGAAGGGGGATCGGAGGGTGTGCTCCAACTATAGGGGGATCACACTTCTCAGCCTCCCCGGGAAAGTCTATGCCAGGGTTCTGGAGAGGAGAATACGGCCGATAGTCGAACCCCGGATTCAGGAGGAACAGTGTGGTTTTCATCCCGGTCGTGGAACACTGGACCAGCTCTATACCCTCTCCAGGGTGCTGGAGGGTTCATGGGAGTTTGCCCAACCAGTCCACATGTGTTTTGTGGATTTGGAGAAGGCATTCGACTGTGTCCCTCGCCGCGTCCTGTGGAGGGTGCTCCGGGAGTATGGGGTCCAGGGTCCTTTGCTAAGGGCTGTCCGGTCCCTGTACGACCGGAGCAGGAGCTTGGTGCACATTGCCGGCAGTAAGTCAGACTTGTTCCCGGTGCATGTTGGACTCTGGCAGGGCTGCCCTTTGTCGCCGGTTCTGTTCATAATTTTTATGGACAGAATTTCTAGGCGCAGCCAGGGGCCGGAGGGTGTCCGGTTTGGGGACCACACGATTTCATCTCTGCTCTTTGCGGATGATGTTGTCGTGTTGGCTTCATCAGACCAGGACCTTCAGCATGCACTGGGACGGTTTGCAGCCGAGTGTGAAGCGGCTGGGATGAGAATCAGCACCTCCAAATCCGAGGCCATGGTCCTCAGTCGGAAAAGGGTGGCTTGCCCGCTTCAGGTTGGTGGAGGAGTTCACGTATCCCGGGGTCTTGTTCACGAGTGGGGGAAGGATGGAACGGGAGATTGACAGACGGATCGGTGCAGCTTCTGCAGTAATGCGGTCGATGTGCCGGTCTGTCGTGGTGAAGAAAGAGCTGAGCCGGAAGGCGAAGCTCTCGATTTACCGGTCAATCTACGTTCCTACTCTCACCTATGGTCATGAGCTGTGGGTCATGACCGAAAGGACAAGATCCCGGATATAGGCGGCCGAAATTAGCTTTCTCCGCAGGGTGGCTGGGCGATCCCTTAGAGATAGGGTGAGAAGCTCGGTCACTCAGGAGGAGCTCAGAGTAGAGCCGCTGCTCCTCCACATCGAGAGGGGTCAGCTGAGGTGGCTCGGGCATCTGTTCCGGATGCCTCCTGTACGCCTTCCCGGGAAGGTGTTCCGGGCGCGTCCCACTGGGAGGAGACCCCGGGGAAGACCTAGGACACGCTGGAGGGACTATGTCTCCCGGCTGGCCTGGGAACGCCTCGGTGTCCCCCCGGAAGAGCTGGAGGAAGTGTCTGGAGAGAGGGAAGTCTGGGCATCTCTGCTTAGACTGCTGCCCCCGCGACCCGGCCCCGGATAAGCGGGAGAAGATGGATGGATGGAATTTTCTCATCAATCTGTTCTTTATACATGAATATAACTTTACTACAATAAACACTTCAATTGTTGCAATTATATTGTTGAAAAATGGCAATGGGGAATTACATCACGTTGCCATGTGGAAACATTGATATTTTCTCCGTTTACAGTAAAACTATGTTAGACAAAGTTGATTTGTGAATAACAATATCTAATTTACTTATCAAAGATGCTTAGAGAAGAGATGATTAGAAGTGGGGTCAATCGAGCAGTTTCTGGAGCACCTCAACAGGTGTGTTCAGTGACAGTCATGTGACAAGTCAAATGTCATGTGACTTAAAAGCAGCACATCATTGGCTACCTTAAGGCCTGCCCTTTTAATTCCCATAGTGCAATATATTGTATTTTTTCCTGCATAACAAGGAGATGTTTGACAGTGGTTAGTAGAGTTACCACAAGTTTGGGAACAGTCCTGGCTAAACCACTCGGTCCTTTATAAATCAAGTATTGGTTTTTAACTAGGGCTGGGTAAAAAATATTGATTTCTCGATTTTAATCGATTCTCATTTTTACGAACCGATATCGATTCTTAAATCCCAAGAGTCGATTAGTCATCCTGTTCTCAGTTGATGAATTAATGGAACATTGTAGCGCATCCCATCCAATAAATCACAGTAATCTTTGTGCTTTGTTACTATTGATATGAAACAAAGTCTCAGAATTACATCCATTTTCTTACGAAATTCAAAAACATAAATAGCGTTTTGTCGCTGTGGCGTGAGATCGCTCTGGCTCAGCTCTAGAGAAGCACATGATCTTCTCCTCCGCCTTAATAACACCAGTTACAGCGCGAGATAAACATGAATGAGCTTCTGAAAGTGTGTTAAATGATAGAGTACAACTTATCGAAGTCCGTATCATGTGACATGGAGTCGCTCAATCAGTGTTTCAACCGTGGAAAGACGTCAGTAAAACAGCTTGTAAACAATGTCATGTAACGTCACATTTACCTCAGAAAAACCACATCCAGTGACCATAAACTCGTTATTCAACGAGAGAAATTAACTCTAGACTCTAGAGAGGAGAATTTTGTTAAATATATGCACCATATTACATATTCATTATCATTTTTAATGTTCTTCAATATTTAATGCATGTTTAAATAAATCTGGAAAGTTTTTTTATGACAGCCACCATTTAAATGTTTATATAATTTCAAAATCTGCAATGTATTGTACCTGATATCCAAAATAATCAATATTGAATCGAATCGTAATCGAAATCGAATTGCAAGCTTGTGAATCGAAATCGAATCGAATTGTGAAATTTGTGTCAATACCCAGCCCTATTTTTAACCAATACTTGTTTGCTAAAAAAAGGAGGGAAATTATTTGGTAAAAATCCTGTTCATCTCAATGTCATTTGCCCCACTTTAAAAATAAAAGCATTCGCCTGAAACAGCCGTGATTGTTTATTTATTTTCTGTTCTTTCTTTTTGACTTCTCATGAGTTTGCATCCCTGGAAAACAGCTGGTGTGTGTGTGTGTGTGTGTGTGTGTTTATAATAACAACATGAGCTAAATTATTACCCAAAGTAATAACAGTGACAGTGCAGCATTCTTCCAAGATTACTGTAGAAGAAACTCGGAAATGTTCCTGTTTCTCCAAAAATACCCCACAAGCCATTCTTTGAAATAATAACATCAATAAATAAGCCAGCTTTGTATAATCACTGACTCATAACTAACTCATACTTGTACTTTACACTGATTCAAGTCATCAAAGATAATGGCGTCTGGTTTTACACTAGATTCTGTTAAATTTACGGTTAAAAACGGCAGATGTGTTTGCCAGAAATCCACTGTAAAAAATACAGTAGCAACATTTTAAAATTTACAGTAAAAAAAAACCCAATATATTTTCTGATATAATGTTAATTTACCGACATATTGAAGTACTGATATCTGTTTTGTCCCATTGTAATACACTGACATCCACCAATCACAGCGGAGATGAGAGTCACATGATCAAAGCTCATCATTAGCAGATTTTCCAAAGTTAATATTAATATATATTAATATTATATATATAATATAATATGTATTAATACAATAGTTAATATTAATGTATAGAAGCTGCACAGAGTCCTAATGTACACAACTGATTAAAAGAAAACTAAGAAATCTATGAATAAAATAGTAATTTCAACACAAAAAAACATCAGATGTGACATGTCACGCAGGGAATTATGGGAATGTCAATTTACGGTTTCTTCACTGTAAATTATACAATGACTATGAAAATGTACGGTTAGATCTGTCACAGTTATTCACCGTATATCGTACGTACACTTTCTGTTAACCGATTAACAGTTTTTCACTGTGGTATTTCTACGGTCTTTTACCGTTAAAATCCCGGTAATGTTTTACAGAGCAGCGTTTCCCAAACTGGTGTCTGCAAGCGGAGGAAAACCCAGTTATTGACTGGTAACCCTTCCCAGTAAGGCTGAGCTGAGCCTTCACTCCCACACACTGTTGACCATCATACGTCCAGCTTCAGCTAGAAACCATGTATAAATAATATTCTGGTGGTGTGTATAAACAGTGTTCAAACACTCTGGACGGAGCAATACAAGTGTGTTTCCTCCATGAAGTGTTTATGCACTTGATGCAAATTCTCATGAACTCATTTGTGCTTTAACTATTTAATTCTGGGTGGATTTGTATTCATGGAAAAGGACAGGTTTGAATCTGAGCTGGAAAAATGATTTAATTTAGCTAAATCACATCTCTTTCACATCTCTTTATAGTGAAAACTTGGTAGGAAGCAAAAGTTTAGACGTGAACTGAATATTTCAGCTCATTTCTATTGGAAGATTCCCACACTAGAATATCTGATTCTACATTATAAATACAGCCAATCATAATGTAAAAAATGAAATGTTTTGAAGAATTGTTTTCGTGATTGATCACTGCTCTCTTTTCTGAGAACTCCAGTACTCGTGTACTCGTGTTCATACGCAGTGGGCGGAGCTTCCTCATATTTAGCACAACACACACTTCTTTCACGT
Source organism: Squalius cephalus (assembly GCA_022829025.1). NCBI lineage: Eukaryota > Metazoa > Chordata > Actinopteri > Cypriniformes > Leuciscidae > Squalius > Squalius cephalus. The sequence goes on along the minus strand of CM040800.1, from coordinate 611,537 downwards.
ATAAAAACTCTCACACACCGTCCCGCCACTGACCTGCCGTACACTGAAGTGTGTGTGTGAGAGATCTCCATCATGGGTGTAGACGGTGAAGACCAGAGTCGGCTGGTAAGTGCTTCTTCTGTCTTTCTGCCCCTGCTGGTAGATGCTGGAACTACACTATCTAAGAGATGTAAAAATGAAGAAGAGATGGTGATAAATAGCAGTGCAGCTGCAAAAACTATATTAAATGTATTTAATAATATTCACTGAATGCATATGAAGGGTTAATCTGCAATGAAACACAATAAATATCACAAAATTACTTTATCTACTGACAGACTCCTCTGTATGGAAGGCCATTTCATCAATCATGCTTTGGTCATATTTATGAGTTTAAAGTTGAAATTATGACTTATAAAGAATCATATTTATGACATACTAAGTTGACTTAAAAAAAATCTTAATTATGACATTAACATTTTTAAATACTGTCACAAATATTGCATTAGTAAATAAAAAAATCATAATTATGACATACTAATTCATAATTATGAGATGAAAGACCTAAATCATGACATACTAAATTGAAATTATGACTTAAAAACAATGACGACATTTAGGCTAAAAAGTCAAAATTATAACAAGTCATACTTACATAAAAAGTCAAAATTATTACACTAAGTTGACTTCAAAAGTCAAAATTATGACTTGTCAAAATATAGGCTACAACATAAAAAAAAGTCAAATTTCTTAGATGAAGTCAAAATTCTGACTTTTAAAGTCGAAATTATGACATACTAAGTCACATTTATTACATGAAAATTTGAAATGATGACTTAAAAAACAATGACAAAAGTAAAATTTCCATTATACTAAGTTGACAAAAAAAAAATCATAATTATGACATTAAAAAGTCAAAATTGTGACTTGAGTCGAATATAGGCCTACCACATAAAAAGTTGAAATTTTGACATACTGTCACATTTATTACATGAAATTTCAAAATCATGACTTAAAAAACAATGCCATATACCAACCAGTCATATTTATTTATTAGATAAAAAGTCAAAATGATGACATTAAATCATAATGAGATGAAAAGGCTTAATCATGGGAATAAGTTGAAATGATGACATGCTGCATTAATACTGAAGGATAGTTTACCAGAGTAAAGAAGGTGACAGGAGCTGGTGTGATGAGTTCATGTAGAGAATAATATTGTGTAATAAATGAAGAAGAAACGGTGATGAATAACACTGCTATTGCTAACTCTAGAAGTGTAAACACCAATATTAGAAATAATTACAGAAGAGAGCTAAAAAATGGTCAAAAGCATTTGCAAAGACACCGGCTTTAACGTTACTTCTAGAAATAAATGTAATTGTCAACGCTATTAGCTTATATATTTTGTCATATTAATAATAACGATGACAGAGATACAACATCTGTGTTATTATTGGCACACATCTGTTATAAGTTTCTGAAATAAATCCTGATGGTCAATAATGAATAACATTAATGAGCATCAATAATCACATAAATGTGCTTTGTATGTAAAATAAGACACATTTTTATAATTTAGCCATTCTCTCACAGTCACAGACTATGAATAGTGCAATAATATCAAACCCTAATGTTAATAATAGCAAATTTAAAACCCACTGACTGGATTAAATAGTTCCTTAGGCTAGTATATTCAATTAGCAAAACAAACAATAGGGGTTGGCGATACAACAAAATATTATGAGAAATTTTATATAAAAATATGGCATTTTTAATGGAAATAATGGCGTTATACCAACAGCAAATAAAAAGATATCACAATTCTCGATACCAAATTCAAGTATAGCAAAAATGAATAGCTAGCTAAGTTGTTAGGTCTCTTTCGCGGTTTATTGTGTTTTTAATAATAGCAAACACACCACCACTTATTTTCTCATTAAACCTTATTTTTTTTATCGCTTTAACGTGTCAATAACTTTAAGCAGTCCCGCAAACATAACTGTGTGGAAATAATAAACCTGAGTGGAAATAATACCGCGACACAAACGATGGATCCACAATTTACATCGTCGCCACAATATATCGTCATATCGCTCAGTCCTGTCTCGTGTATTTAATTACTTTAACTGAATGCAGCGATATGAAAGATTAATCCGTCAAATAACAACATAAATATCATGGACAAACTTACTTTATTTACTGACAGACTCTCCTCAGCACAGCCGTGATGACGTGCATGCGTTTCCCGCGCCCGCGTTACGCTGTTAGCGTACTGGCTCAAGCACGTGTACGTACGTTACGTAACCTGAGCGTAACTCTGGAGAGATTCAGACTCAGAAAAAGGCAGAAGTTGCCGAACAGAAGCGGTTTCTCAGCGAGATTTTAGGTGGGTAAATATGGGTAGTATGGAGACAAATATTTCCACAGAAGTGAGGTAAACCTGACAAAACAACAACATGTGAAAAACACCTTATACAATACTAAAGCAGCTTTACAGAAAATAATGATCAATGGTGCAAACAGAGTTCAGATGAGCTAAAATAGTAAAACTGGTTATTTGGTATGAGACACAGGACACCCTAAAAATACTAAACAAAATGACTCGTACATTAATTTATTATGGTAACAATGGTAGTTTTAAGTAAACTCTGGGTGTGTACATTAGTTAGTTTGAGTAATAGTTCTTCACCACTAAAGTAATATGTTTGCCATTTTGTATGTGTGATCTGTTCTACTTTCACTCAATTACATTTACAAGGTAAAAAACAATGAAATGATGACAGAATGGTAATTTTGGGTGACCATCCCTCTCAGACACAAACTTTGAACTATAGTAATATGTTTTATAATAAATATCCATTGCTATTGATGTCAAGTGTGAACATGGTTCATGATTATTAGTCTAAAAATCACTATATTCGAATGCCAAACCACTGAAAATATTAATAAGTTTCAAGATATTGGTTTGATTTAACGTCTGCAGTGTCTGAGAGTTTAACATAGTCAGAATAAAGAAGATTGTTTGACAGGTTTCTCTGCAGAGTTTTTGCATCAAAAATACATTAAAAAATAATCTCTACTGCCTCCTGTTTTCAAAAATCAATGTGTGTGTGTGTGTTTAGAAACAGTTTAGAAATTGTGTAATTTTTCAACTCTTAAATACTTAATTACAATTAAATGCGGATACTTTTGAAATTAAGAATCATAGTCAAGAATCCTTTCACAGTTTAACATCTGCTCAGGGTTACAAGGTGCTGGAAGTGCTTAAATTTTACTTTTTGATATTTTAGTCCTGGAAAACCCTTGAAAACAGACAATTTTTTTTGAAGAGGTACTTGAAAAGTGCTTGAATTATTAATAATAATAATTAAAAAAACATACAATCTTTTCACGCGAAATAAAAATTATTACATTTTTTGCATAATAAAAACAAACTAATAAAGTAAATAAAAAAGAATAAAGATATTGTTTGATACGTGAAGTATTGTTTGATAGTCCTTGAAATCCCCAAAAGTAGTGCCTGAAAAGTCCTGGAATTGCATTTTCCAGAATTCTGTGCGAACCCTGTCTGGGTTGTAGTAAAAATAAAAAGGCGATTTCAAGGCATTTTACGTAAGTTCTGTTTCTGAGTACTTAGAGTTTTTTCAGCCCTGAATCTCTATCTGTGTCTGTGTTGTAGGAACAGGGCAATCACACGAAAGATGCAGGCCGTCTTCACAGAGACCGTCATCACCCAACATCCCTGTCTGAACTCAGTCCGTGTCACCAGTGTGGAGGTGAGTGAGTCTCTATATACGCACTATATACTCACCATATACTCAGTACTCACTATATACACTCACTATATACTCAGAGTACTCACTATATACTCACCATATACTCAGAGTACTCACTATATACTCACCATATACTCAGAGTACTCACTATATACTCACTATATATTCAGTACTCACTATATACTCACTATATATTCAGAGTACTCACTATATACTCACCATATACTCAGTACTCACTATATACACTCACTATATACTCAGAGTACTCACTATACTCACCATATACTCAGAGTACTCACTATATACTCACCATATACTCAGAGTACTCACTATATACTCACTATATATTCAGTACTCACTATATACTCACTATATATTCAGTACTCACTATATACTCACTATATATTCAGAGTACTCACTATATACTCACTACATATTCAGTACTCACTATATACTCAGAGTACTCACTATATACTCATCATATACTCATAGTACTCAATATATACTCACCATATACTCAGAGTACTCACTATATACTCACTATATATTCAGAGTACTCACTATATACTCACTATATGACTCTCTGTGGTCATTAAAAATTCCAGGATGTCCTTCGAAAAAGAGTAGGGGTGTAACCCCGGCATCCTGGCCAAATTTGCCCCTTGGCCCCTGTCCATCATGGCCTCCTAATCATCCCCATATACTGATTGGCTTCATCACTGTCTCCTCTCCACCAGTAAGCTGGTGTGTGGTGGGCGTTCTGGCGCAATATGGCTGCCGTCGCATCATCCAAGTGGATGCTGCACATTGGTGGTGGTTGAGGAGATTCCCCCATCTATGTAAAGCGCTTTGAGGTCTCAGAAAAAGCGCTATATAAATGTAATGAATTATTATTATTATTATATATTCAGTACTCACTATATACTCAGAGTACTCACTATATACTCAGAGTACTCAATATATACTCACCATATACTCAGAGTACTCACTATATACTCACTATATATTCAGTACTCACTATATACTCACTATATATTCAGGGTACTCACTATATACTCACTATATATTCAGTACTCACTATATACTCAGAGTACTCACTATATACTCACCATATACTCAGAGTACTCAATATATACTCACCATATACTCAGAGTACTCACTATATACTCACTATATATTCAGTACTCACTATATACTCAGTAGGCTACTCACTATATACTCACTATATACTCAGAGTACTCACTATATATTCAGTACTCAGAGTACTCACTATATACTCACTATATATTCAGTACTCACTATATACTCAGTACTCACTATATACTCAGTACTCACTATATACTCACTATATATTCAGTACTCACTATATACTCACTATATACTCAGAGTACTCACTATATACTCAGTACTCACTATATACTCAGTACTCACTATATACTCACTATATATTCAGTACTCACTATATACTCACTATATACTCAGAGTACTCACTATATATTCAGTACTCACTATATACTCAGAGTACTCACTATATACTCAGAGTACTCACTATATATTCAGTACTCACTATATACTCAGAATACTCACCATATACTCACAATATACTCAGAGTACTCACTATATACTCAGAGTACTCACTATATACTCACTATATATTCAGTACTCACAATATACACTCACTATATACTCAGAACTCAAACGTTTAAAGAAGAAACTAACACTTTTGTTGCTCACTTTAGTCTCATGTGAGCACTGGTCTGGGCTTTATGGGTAATGCAGTCTAAGTCCATGGAGTCTGCAGGTGTACACTGAAGCATTATGGGTAATGTATTTCCTTTCTGTAGTGCGGGTCACACACTTTCAGCGGCTCTTGGTGACGTTGGTCGGAGCGGACTGGATCTTCATCATGATCCTGGGCTTCATCATGGCAGTGATCAGCTTCGTCATGGATCTCTTCGTCACACTCTTCACAGACGGTGAGTGTATGACATTAACCCTCATGCTTCCTTCGCACTTTGTAACAAATCCTTCCCTCAAAGCCCTAAAATTATACTCTTTATTTTTCAAAATAATATTTGCATTCAAAATAGAAAAAATATTATCATTTATTTTTTTTGTACCTTTAAATTACTATATTTGATCAATAAATAATCAATAAATAATAATTTAAGCACATTCCTCACATTCTTTCAACTTGAATTCAAAATAACTCACAATTTCATGCATAAACCTTTTAATTCAGCTCTAAATATCTTACATTGGGAGTCTTTGCCGGCCTCTTGTGGAAAAATAATAATATAAGATGATATTTCATGACTCTAGATGGCCTTATAGCTCTATATGGAGTAAATGAGCTGTTCCTCTGGGTCCTAAAGCCAGTTTAGATACGCATTCAGATACACATGTAGACATTATAAAATATTTTTTGGGGTAAAGTTTTAGCATTTTTAACAATTTTGTTTGTGTATTAGTTAGTGGTTCAAGTGCGACAAAAGTCCTCTGATGAACACTCAATTTATAAAAATAATAATAATAATAATAATAATTTTAAGGTCAAAATGACCCGTGGGAAGGAAAGCATTTCTTTCCCAAATGTTCATTACTTTAATGCCTAAAAATCTCATCTCATCTCTCTCTCTCTCTGTAGCGCACAGGTGGATCTACGATATTTCGGACAGTCATGTTTTCCTGCAGTATTTCGCATGGGTCGCTTATTCTTTGATCCTCATGTGTTTCGCGGCAGGATTCGCGAGCATAGTATCGCCTCAGGCTGCTGGTGAGACACACACACACACACACACACACACAATCCGTCATTATATTTAAAGCTAAACATAATTTATGAGGTTTTTTTTCATTAATGAGGACATTTGAGCTGAGAAACATGTGATGAACTCTTTCTTCATAACTCATGATTGATGTATATGTGTGTGTGTGTGTGTGTGTGTGTGTGTGTGTGTGTTTTAGGATCAGGTATTCCTGAGATGAAGACGGCTCTGAGAGGAGTCGTGCTGCCGGAGTATCTGACCTTCAGAACACTAGTGTCCAAAGTCATCAGTCTGATCTTTGTGCTAGGAAGTGAATTACCTGTGGGCAAAGAGGTGAATACACACACTCACTCACTCACTCACTGACTCACACACACTCTCTCTCTCACACACACACACACACACGCACACACACACACACACACACACTCTCTCACACACACACACACCCACACTCTCTCACTCACTCTCACTCACTCACACACACACACACACACACACACACTCTCTCATACACACACACACACACACACACACACACACACACACACACACACACACACACACACACACACACACCCACACTCTCTCACTCACTCTCACTCACTCACACACACACACACACACACACACTCTCTCACACACACACACACACACACTCTCTCACACACACACACACACTCATGGTGTTAATGATAGCACTGGAGACAGAACGAGTGCCCTCTGGTGGCGATGATGGGTATGATACTCAACAAAAAACATATATGCATTTTAAAATATGCATTTTATTTAGATTTCTTTCATATTTTGTGGAAAGGTTCAATAAACTGTTCTGGAAAAAAAATCAGACTGTTATTTCATGTGTCAGGCTTTACAGGGTTTATTTTCAGGTGAGCTTGTTGTGATGTTGTGTGTGTGTGTGTGTGTGTGTGTGTGTGTGTGTGTGTGTGTGTGTGTGTGTGTGTGTGTGTGTGTGTGTGTGTGTGTGTGTGTGTGTGTGTGTGTGTGTGTGTGTGTTCTGTAGGGTCCGTTCGTGCACATCGGCAGTATGTGTGCTATTCTTCTCTGCAAGTTCATGTCGCTCTTCAGTGGCATTTATAAGGTATTTAGAACATTATTACAGCATTCACAGATATGTGCTCTGTGCTTTGTTTTGAATTTTGAAAGATGGTGTTAAAGCCTTTTTCCCCCATCACATGTTTTAGTAATGATCATAAATTCGAATGCTGCCGACCTGCCGTGAATTCAGTTCTCTTGTGTGTGTTGAACAGAACAAGGCCAGAAACATGGAGATGCTGACGGTCGGATGTGCTGTTGGAATTGGGTGCTGCTTCGCTTCTCCTATCGGAGGTGAGAAAACTGTGTGTGTGTGTGTGTGTGTGTGTGTGTGTGTGTGTGTGTGTGTGTGTGTGTGTGTGTGTGTGTGTGTGTGTGTGTGTGTGTGTGTGTGTCTCCTACCAAGACCTCAATGGTGGAACAGACGGTGCTGGCTGTCCTTAGGGGAACATCACAACGACTGGGAAGACTGGGAACCCAAGACTGGGACGCACCGGCGTCCTTTTGGAAATCCATACTAACATCCCGGTTTAAGTCCTGTGGTTAGACTGGAGAGGAGAGCCGCAGTCATCTCTAGAAAACTGAGAAGATACCGGATTGACCTAGCCATCCTTTCTGAATCCCGACTAGCACTCTTCAACCTGAACAGGTTCAAGGCCAAGAGCAAAGTCAACTACACCACCATCTCAGAGCTCCAGTACGTGTACGGTAACTTCATCCCAGCACACTCCACAGAAGATCATGCTGAATGACTTTACCAAGGCGTACAGAGGCCTGGGCCTAAATTAAACACCAAGAAGACCCAGGTCCTATTTCAGTCTCCACCCAAACAGCCCAGCAGAAGTGGACCACCCCACCCTTGAAGATGTGGAGCACGCCCCTACCTCGGCAGCCTTCTCTCCTCAACAGCTGACATAGACTGACATCTAAATAGACATAGACTTCTATAATTCAGTGTTAGGCTGCATAGATTAGGTCAGCCGGAACCGGGAACACTTCCCATAAATCCTGATGTACTCGTTACATCATGAGAAGAATGGCATCTACGCTAATATTAGCCTCTCTGTTTATCCCGAGGTTTTCCGGCAGCCTGCCGGATCCAGGCCGTATCCAGATCTGATGAAGGACCTTCGCCTGGACCGATGACAACGCAGTGCTGAAGTGCCAACTAGTCTCTCCCTATGGAGGATCCCTTTCCCACTCTACAGATAAAGCGTTG
>CM040800.1:555236-597736 GCA_022829025.1 Squalius cephalus | reverse complement strand
GTGAGGCACTGGATAGTGTGTGTTGCTAGTTTCAGCCCGACGCAATTATTATTTTCACGTCCTGCTCCACGTTGTTTAAATAGCAAATGCATTTGCGCACATTTGTGTGCCATTGGCTGCTGGTCTGAGAACCAGGTGTGTGTTCAGGAGCATTGTTGGCGCGCTGCTATTTTGAGGAACTGAAATAGACTTTCTAGTATTTATATAGTTATTTAAAGAGCGCGTTAGTAATGTGCGCCTATAGGCGGGTCCAAAACGCACGTACATTCTGCTTATTACACACACACACACTCTGTTTTTTACACACACAGGGCATCGCATCATCACACAAACATGCTAAATATTAAAAATAAAAGGATTACAATGTAAAAGATTATTATTGTGTACATAAAGATATGATGAATCCGGCTTGTCCCATAGATGGTCTGTTTGCTTTAACCTCACACACACACACACACACACACACAGCTTTAACCTTGCGCACGAGCAGATCCGTTTCCTCGCTAGAGAAACGTTCAGTTTTTCCGCCTGTAAATTTCTCCATGTAAATAGCGAATCCACCATGGCGCGAGCGCAACTGGCTTTTAAAGGGAATGGGAGACGAGACTCTGATTGGTTTATTGCACGTTATACCCAAAACACACCCATTACTCATTAAGAGAATAGAGACAAAACACACTCATTACTCGTTAAGACAATAGGGACGACCTTTTTAGACCAGCGCCGGGACCACCGACCATTTGTCCCATCGTTAAACAAGCAAACGTGGATTCATAAGCCATAAGTGCACTTGCGCCATACGCTTTAGACCATGAACTTAGACCGTTAAAATAGGGCCGAGGTGTTTTAATGATCAGTCACATGACTCTCTCTTGTGAGCAGGAGCGGCAGCGCTGACGGCAGGAGTCACACACACCCTGTCGACCGGCGTGATCATGATGGAGTTGACGGGTCAGATTAGCTACACTCTGCCCATCTTGATCTCGGTGATTCTGGCCAACATGGTCTCTCAGAGTCTCCAGCCGTCCATCTACGACACGGTTATCCGCATTAAGAAGCTGCCGTACCTGCCCTTGCTCCGATGGGGACACCGCGAGTGAGTCTCTGCTTTCACTTTCATATCTTCTCTTTCTGTTTTTCATCCTGTGCACCACCTACTCCTTCAAAGCTTCTTTGAAACAATCTATATTGTTGAAAGCGCTGTATAAATGAAGGTGACTTGACTTGACTTGTGCATCAAAAAATATGACAGTTACCTCTTTTTCTGTCGGTAGGAAGTGTAATATTCGTGTGGAGGACTTTATGGAAAGAGATGTTCGTTACGTCACACTGAACTCCACCTACAGAGACATTAACAGGATCCTACGCTCAGGAAATCTGAAAATGCTGCCTGTGGTGAAGTCTGCAGGTACAAACACATCTCTTACTGAAGTAACATTCAGTAAACATTCTAAAGTAACGTTTAGAGAACATTCTAAAGTAACGTTTAGAGAACATTCTAAAGTAACGTTCAGAGAACATTCTAAAGTAACGTTCAGAGAACATTCTAAAGCAGGGTTCACCAATCTCGGTCCTGGAGGGCCGGTGTCCTGCAGAGTTTAGCTCCAACCCCAATTAAACACACCTGAACCAGCTAATCAAGGTCTCACTAGGCATACTAGAAACTTTCAAACAGGTGTGTTGGAGCTGGATGGAGCTAAACTCTGCAGGACAGCGGCCCTCCAGGACCGAGATTGGTGAACCCTGTTCTAAAGTAACGTTCAGAGAACATTCAAAAGTAACATTCAGAGAACGTGCAAAAGTAACGTTGAGAGAACATTCAAAAGTAACGTTCAGAGAACATTCAAAAGTAACGTTCAGAGAACATTCGAAAGTAGCGTTCAGAGAACATTCAAAAGTAACGTACAGAGAACATTCGAAAGTAGCGTTCAGAGAACATTCAAAAGTAACGTTCAAAAGTAGCGTTCAGAGAACATTCTAAAGTAACGTTCAGAGAACATTCAAAAGTAACTTTCAGAGAACATTCAAAATAGGGGTGTCGCAATATACCGGTATTGACGATAATCGTGATATTCAAAGCATGAAATATCGACATCGTGTTAATTTAGAGCAATACAATATACCGGTATTGGCGATATTGGCGTTTTCTAGACGCAGCGCTCGTCCGCGCCCGCGCAGAGTGAAACACTCTGTCCACACCCGAAAAAAGTAAGCTGAGCTCGCCAGTATTAACAACAGAGTTCTTCGGCTTCAAAGAAAACAGCACCTTAGAGGTGGTCGCACACCGGACGAGAAGCGCAGTGCCACGTCTTTAAAATTCGAACACATTCTGTATGAGTCTACACACACCGGACGAGAAGCACAGCGCGGTTCTATTCGGCGTCTGTCCGCGGCGCCCAGCAACGGCTCAGGACCGTGTTCAAAATCCTGCCGCGACACAGAGCGCAGAAAAAAGTGTTCAGATCACAGACTCAGCAACTATTGTATTTAATTGTACAGTATAATCATAACATAGTACAGACATTATCTCAATTCCATAATGTCCTTAAACATAATGATATTGCTGGCCATAAACTGAGAAAGTGCGTGTCCGGTGTGCAATACCTCGAGTTGTCATAGACGCGACGCGGCTATTATTTTACTAGTCATCATGGAATGGGAAACGTGACATTAACTGTTAACAGGGGGTTTCTGTGTTCATATATTTAATAAAGGGTGATTATTAAAATTAAGAACCCCGTTTTCTTTACTCATCTTATTTTTGTATTTGTATTTGCACTTGATTTTTTTATTCAAATCTGCTATCTGCATGACTTTATTGGCGCTGGTGCAACAATAGGTTTAAGAGCTTTTCAGTTCTTCAGGAAACCTCCAGACAGTGTTTGGCTTCAGTTTGAAACCAGATAAACTTCACATGCTTGTCTTCCTTCACAAAAAATTGCCATAGATTGAGTACGAAAGAAGTAAAGATGCATGTGCCTTGTGTTTATCAGTATCCTTGTGTTTGTTGGGTAAAAAAGAAAAACTATATAAACAAAGTAAAAATTAATTTGACTGATAACTACCCCCCCCACCCCCCCACCCCCCCCCCCCCACCCCACCCCATAGATTCTATAGATATCGCGATATATCGATATCGTGAATTCTTTTGGCCACAATAACCGTGGTGTGAAAAATCTAACATCGTGACAGCCCTAATTCAAAAGTAACGTTCAGAGAACATTCTAATGTAACGTTCAGAGAACATTCTAAAGTAACGTTCAGAGAACATTCAAAAGTAACGTTCAGAGAACATTCAAAAGTAACGTTCAGAGAACATTCTAAAGTAACGTTCAGAGAACATTCTAAAGTAACGTTCAGAGAACATTCAAAAGTAACGTTCAGAGAACGTGCAAAAGTAACGTTCAGAGAACATTCTAAAGTAGCGTTCAGAGAACATTCTAAAGTAACGTTCAGAGAACATTCAAAAGTAACATTCAGAGAACATTCAAAAGTAACGTTCAGAGAACGTGCAAAAGTAACGTTCAGAGAACATTCTAAAGTAACGTTCAGAGAACATTCAAAAGTAACATTCAGAGAACATTCAAAAGTAACATTCAGAGAACATTCTAAAGTAACGTTCAGAGAACATTCTAAAGTAACGTTCAGAGAACATTCAAAAGTAACATTCAGAGAACGTGCAAAAGTAACGTTGAGAGAACATTCAAAAGTAACGTTCAGAGAACATTCAAAAGTAACATTCAGAGAACATTCAAAAGTAACATTCAGAGAACGTGCAAAAGTAACGTTGAGAGAACATTCAAAAGTAACGTTCAGAGAACATTCAAAAGTAACGTTCAGAGAACATTCTAAAGTAACGTTCAGAGAACATTCAAAAGTAACATTCAGAGAACATTCAAAAGTAACATTCAGAGAACATTCTAAAGTAACGTTCAGAGAACATTCTAAAGTAACGTTCAGAGAACATTCAAAAGTAACATTCAGAGAACGTGCAAAAGTAACGTTGAGAGAACATTCAAAAGTAACGTTCAGAGAACATTCAAAAGTAACGTTCAGAGAACATTCAAAAGTAACATTCAGAGAACGTGCAAAAGTAACGTTGAGAGAACATTCAAAAGTAACGTTCAGAGAACATTCGAAAGTAACGTTCAGAGAACATTCGAAAGTAGCGTTCAGAGAACATTCTAAAGTAACGTTCAGAGAACATTCAAAAGTAACGTTCAGAGAACATTCAAAAGTAACGTTCAGAGAACATTCAAAAGTAACGTTCAGAGAACATTCTAAAGTAACGTTCAGAGAACATTCAAAAGTAACGTTCAGAGAACATTCAAAAGTAACGTTCAGAGAACATTCTAAAGTAACGTTCCAGTAATGTTTGTAGAATGATACAATAGAATGATCCCTTAACGTTTACGTAACTATGACATTTTTTTCAGAGAACATTCAGAAATAACGTTTTTATAACCTAATGGAAACATTAGCAAAATGTTTGTAGAACGTTGGGAGAAAATATCAATCAGCTTTATATTTTATAATAATATTCATTTTAATTATATATATTTTTTTTAATTTGAATGAATTTATAAATCAGCCAAGATAATGTGGATTGTGAAAAGTAGTATACCAATAAACATTACATTATTTGACAGGTTTTAGATAGATAGACAGATAGATAGGTAGATAGATAGATAGATAGATAGATAGATAGATAGATAGATAGATAGATAGATAGATAGATAGATAGATAGATAGATAGATAGATAGACAGACAGATAGATAGATAGATAGATAGATAGATAGATAGATAGATAGATAGACAGACAGACAGACAGACAGACAGACAGATAGATAGACAGACAGATAGATAGATAGATAGATAGATAGACAGACAGACAGATAGATAGATAGATAGATAGATAGATAGATAGATAGATAGATAGACAGACAGACAGACAGACAGACAGACAGATAGACAGATAGATAGATAGATAGATAGATAGATAGATAGATAGAGATAGATAGATAGATAGATAGATAGATAGATAGATAGACAGATAGATAGACAGATAGATAGATAGATAGATAGATAGATAGATAGATAGACAGATAGACAGGTATCCAGTATTTATGCACCTGTCCTGATCCCTCTGATTGATTCCCTCGTGTCTCTCAGAGTCGATGCTCTTGCTGGGTTCTGTCGAGCGCGCTCAGTTGCAGGCGCTCCTGAAGCAGCGAGCGCAGGACCGGCGAGGAGGACTTGTTCCCAGCATGCCTTGCAGCTACAGGGTTCACTTCCAGGTCAGACGGTGAACACTTGTCTGATATAATAAGAACAGCTGTTGCTGCACTGTTCGAAATTCCTTATTATTTTAATTTCCCACAATTTCCTGCAATTAATTGAGTCTGAACTGCAATTGACTTTGTATGCATTGTTTCTGCATACAGCATTTCATTTACACAGAACCAAAGACCAAAACTATCTTTCCTAGAACTTTAACATTATTTTACTGATATCTCCATCACAGATATCTAGTTCAGGCATTGACAATGGTTGTGTTTGTGTGCGTGTGTGTGTGTGTGTGTGTGTGTGTGTGTGTGTGTGTGTGTGTGTGTGTGTTTTAGACGTCCACAGAAGAGTCTCCATCCACCTCGGCTCATCCAGACTCCTCTAAACCTCTTAAACCTGTCCTGAAGAAGTCGGCTGTAGAGGAAGAAGAGATTACAAGTAATGTCACAATCATTTTATTCTAGCTTCATGTGTTTGTTTTGGTCAAATATTTTACTCCACAGTATGCAGTTTCCCATCAACAGCACACACTGGCACATGAACTGAAGGAACAGAGGGCTTAAATACATGAGGAAGGTAATCAACAGAACTATAAACAGGTGAGGACTAATTAGGGATTATGCTAACGAATGAACGACTAGAACTAAGGGTACGTTTACACAACAACGATATGCTTAAAACTGAGAGGGTTTTCCTGTGAGTTTTCTGTGTTCAGACGACACCATTGTCAAAACGATCCCCATTCACACGGATCCGCGAAAACGATAAAAATCGCTGTATTCTGCTGTCAGGCCAGTAGGTGGCGGTGAAACACTGTAGATTAAACACGTAATACGCATGTGCACGACGTCATCATCTTCAGAGATTCACGTTTTTGTTGTTTACACAGAGACTGCTTTCAAAAACTTGCACTTTGAAACCCGTTTGAAACTTTGCATTTTCAGGCGCCCAACACGCAGTTGTCGTGTAAACGAACGGGCAAAACGCATACAAAGCTAGATTTATGCCTATTTTTTCACATCTTCATGGACACCACAATGATTTCCCTCATGTGGAATATTTTTCCTTGTAATTATGTTTGGTTTTTAAAAATGGCAACTTCTGTGTAGATGAGAGAATCAAAGTGTGTGTGTGTTGTGCTCACGCTACATTATGGCCAAGCATGCGCCCTTAAAATAGCCTCTGAATAACATGCGCCACTGACTTTAGACGAGGTTTCTCCTGGTCAGTGGCGGAATTGTTTTCTGAAACTG
The DNA here is from genome assembly GCA_022829025.1 of Squalius cephalus. NCBI lineage: Eukaryota > Metazoa > Chordata > Actinopteri > Cypriniformes > Leuciscidae > Squalius > Squalius cephalus. Next base: position 591,196 of record CM040800.1, on the reverse strand, counting down.
CAAAATAGCACCAGGGAACGTTTGCGCCGGAACACGCCTCCTCTTTTCCCTGAACCTCCCCCGGGAGCGCAAGTTCATTCCCTAATTTACCGGCGTGCTTCTGTGGAGGGAAGAGTCCGCTGTGCGCGGTGAGAAATAGGAATGAAACATGCGTCGCTGTACAAAGTCTATTGGTCTGGGTGCGAGAGAGGGCCCGGTGTGTTTGACTTGAAGTGGCGCTGCACAGACCGATTGGTGTGTGACATCAATGAACCGTGAGAGCGATTGGAAAGCTCCTACTATCGAACACACCTACTGTATTGAGAAAGACGATGACAGACTGAAAGCTAAACTACATGTGACCGTGACACATACACGCAGCGGACGTACAGTACAAACAGCGCATTCAGACCCGTCTCTTGTCTTCTCTCTCAGATCCGTATGACTCTGGCATCAGTTTGAAGAAGCTGTGCTGTTCTCGGCCTGACGTCGATGCACTGCAGGTGAATCTCCAACACACACACACTGATGCTGCTCTCCACATTCACTGCGGTGCTTTTGAGGAGGCGATTATGCTGAACTTTTGATAAATTGCAGTGATGTGCTTGGAGTGCATTTCCTGTCGTTGTGGACATGTGTACATGTGTAGGGCCCGTGATTTCTGTGATGTGGAAAATTTAGTCATAAGATTAGTACAATATAAGATGGAATGTCATGGAATTTGGATGAATAAATTAAAAGTAGAGCTATTCAATCAAGTCACGATATGTCTGTGATAATAATAATAATAAAACAATGTGAGTGTGTGTGTGTGTGGTGCTGGTAAACCCTACGCTATGGGGACAAAATGTCCCCACAAACCAGGAAATGTTTGGACATTTGGAAAAAAAAAAAATTCCCCATGAGGAAACAAGCTAATAAATCATACTTAAGTGATGTTTTTTGAAAATGTAAAAATGCAGAAAGCTCTGTAACATCTTCTCTCTCCAGGACTACCCAGACACAGATGATGATACGATACTTCAGGAGGTGAGGACATCTGAACACACACACACACACACACGTACACACACACACACGCGCGCACACACACACACACACGCACACACACACATGCACAAACACACACACACACACACACACACATATACATACACACACATACACACACTCATTTGCATCTCTGGTTTTGAATTTAGATTGAGGAGTGGGAGGAGCCACTGCTTGACGAGCAGGTGAACTTCAACAACTGCAAGATTGACCCCGCCCCCTTCCAGCTGGTGGAGGGCACTTCACTGCACAAGGTCAGATTCAAAAATTCAGAACATCAAAAAGAGGAAAAAAGGTGATTTGCTCTGACATTCCCATTCAGCATCTCATTCTCTCTCTGACAGACTCACACCATGTTTTCTGTGTTGAATCTGGATTACGCTTACGTCACCGGTATCGGACGACTGATTGGTGTTGTTTCACTGAAAGAGGTGAGAGTTCAGCAGACGCACAACAATCACATAAAACAGTTCGAGCTGAAAGCATCTGCACATCCTCATCACTGAGGTTCTTCATTGTTTTATTGTTTAGAACAATTAGAGAACATTCAAAAGAACGCTCAGAGAACATTCAAAAGTAATGTTCAAAACATTCAAAAGTAACGTTCAGAGAACATTCAAAAGTAACGTTCAGAGAACATTCAAAAGTAACGTTCAGAGAACATTCAAAAGTAACGTTTAGAGAACATTCAAAAGTAACGTTTAGAGAACATTCTAAAGTAACGTTCAGAGAACATTCAAAAGTAACGTTCAGAGAACATTCAAATGTAACGTTCAGAGAATATTCTAAAGTAACGTTCAGAGAACATTCAAAAGTAACGTTTAGAGAACATTCAAAAGTAACATTATGAGAACATTCTAAAGTAACGTTCAGAGAACATTCAAAAGTAACGTTCAGAGAACATTCAAAAGTAACATTATGAGAACATTCTAAAGTAACGTTCAGAGAACATTCAAAAGTAACGTTCAGAGAACATTCTAAAGTAACGTTCAGAGAACATTCTAAAGTAACGTTCAGAGAACATTCAAAAGTAACGTTCAGAGAACATTCTAAAGTAACGTTCAGAGAACATTCAAAAGTAACGTTCAGAGAACATTCAAAAGTAACGTTCAGAGAACATTCTAAAGTAACGTTCAGAGAACATTCTAAAGTAACGTTCAGAGAACATTCTAAAGTAACGTTCAGAGAACATTCTAAAGTAACGTTCAGAGAACATTCAAAAGTAACGTTCAGAGAACATTCTAAAGTAACGTTCAGAGAACATTCAAAAGTAACGTTCAGAGAACATTCTAAAGTAACGTTCAGAGAACATTCAAAAGTAACGTTTAGAGAACATTCAAAAGTAACGTTTAGAGAACATTCTAAAGTAACGTTCAGAGAACATTCTAAAGTAACATTAAGAGAACATTCTAAAGTAACATTCAGAGAACATTCTAAAGTAACGTTCAGAGAACATTCTAAAGTAACGTTGAGAGAACATTCAAAAGTAACATTCAGAGAACATTCTAAAGTAACGTTCAGAGAACATTCTATAGTAACATTAGGAGAACATTCTAAAGTAACATTAAGAGAACATTCTAAAGTAACGTTCAGAGAACATTCAAAAGTAACGTTGAGAGAACATTCAAAAGTAACATTCAGAGAACATTCTAAAGTAGCGTTCAGAGAACATTCAAAAGTAACATTCAGAGAACATTCTAAAGAAACGTTCAGAGAACATTCAAAAGTAACGTTTAGAGAACATTCAAAAGTAACATTATGAGAACATTCTAAAGTAACGTTCAGAGAACATTCAAAAGTAACGTTCAGAGAACATTCAAAAGTAACATTATGAGAACATTCTAAAGTAACGTTCAGAGAACATTCAAAAGTAACGTTCAGAGAACATTCTAAAGTAACGTTCAGAGAACATTCTAAAGTAACGTTCAGAGAACATTCAAAAGTAACGTTCAGAGAACATTCTAAAGTAACGTTCAGAGAACATTCAAAAGTAACGTTCAGAGAACATTCTAAAGTAACGTTCAGAGAACATTCTAAAGTAACGTTCAGAGAACATTCTAAAGTAACGTTCAGAGAACATTCTAAAGTAACGTTCAGAGAACATTCTAAAGTAACGTTCAGAGAACATTCAAAAGTAACGTTCAGAGAACATTCTAAAGTAACGTTCAGAGAACATTCAAATGTAACGTTCAGAGAATATTCTAAAGTAACGTTCAGAGAACATTCAAAAGTAACGTTTAGAGAACATTCAAAAGTAACTTATGAGAACATTCTAAAGTAACGTTCAGAGAACATTCTAAAGTAACATTCAGAGAACATTCAAAAGTAACATTAAGAGAACATTCTAAAGTAACATTCAGAGAACATTCAAAAGTAACGTTCAGAGAACATTCTAAAGTAACGTTGAGAGAACATTCAAAAGTAACATTATGAGAACATTCTAAAGTAACGTTCAGAGAACATTCAAAAGTAACGTTCAGAGAACATTCTAAAGTAACGTTCAGAGAACATTCTAAAGTAACGTTCAGAGAACATTCTAAAGTAACGTTCAGAGAACATTCTAAAGTAACATTAAGAGAACATTCTAAAGTAACATTCAGAGAACATTCTAAAGTAACGTTCAGAGAACATTCTAAAGTAACGTTGAGAGAACATTCAAAAGTAACATTCAGAGAACATTCTAAAGTAACGTTCAGAGAACATTCTATAGTAACATTAGGAGAACATTCTAAAGTAACATTAAGAGAACATTCTAAAGTAACGTTCAGAGAACATTCAAAAGTAACGTTGAGAGAACATTCAAAAGTAACATTCAGAGAACATTCTAAAGTAGCGTTCAGAGAACATTCAAAAGTAACATTCAGAGAACATTCTAAAGAAACGTTCAGAGAACATTCAAAAGTAACGTTTAGAGAACATTCAAAAGTAACATTATGAGAACATTCTAAAGTAACGTTCAGAGAACATTCAAAAGTAACGTTCAGAGAACATTCAAAAGTAACATTATGAGAACATTCTAAAGTAACGTTCAGAGAACATTCAAAAGTAACGTTCAGAGAACATTCTAAAGTAACGTTCAGAGAACATTCTAAAGTAACGTTCAGAGAACATTCAAAAGTAACGTTCAGAGAACATTCTAAAGTAACGTTCAGAGAACATTCAAAAGTAACGTTCAGAGAACATTCAAAAGTAACGTTCAGAGAACATTCTAAAGTAACGTTCAGAGAACATTCTAAAGTAACGTTCAGAGAACATTCTAAAGTAACGTTCAGAGAACATTCTAAAGTAACGTTCAGAGAACATTCAAAAGTAACGTTCAGAGAACATTCTAAAGTAACGTTCAGAGAACATTCAAATGTAACGTTCAGAGAATATTCTAAAGTAACGTTCAGAGAACATTCAAAAGTAACGTTTAGAGAACATTCAAAAGTAACTTATGAGAACATTCTAAAGTAACGTTCAGAGAACATTCTAAAGTAACATTCAGAGAACATTCAAAAGTAACATTAAGAGAACATTCTAAAGTAACATTCAGAGAACATTCAAAAGTAACGTTCAGAGAACATTCTAAAGTAACGTTGAGAGAACATTCAAAAGTAACATTATGAGAACATTCTAAAGTAACGTTCAGAGAACATTCAAAAGTAACGTTCAGAGAACATTCTAAAGTAACGTTCAGAGAACATTCTAAAGTAACGTTCAGAGAACATTCTAAAGTAACGTTCAGAGAACATTCTAAAGTAACATTAAGAGAACATTCTAAAGTAACATTCAGAGAACATTCTAAAGTAACGTTCAGAGAACATTCTAAAGTAACGTTGAGAGAACATTCAAAAGTAACATTCAGAGAACATTCTAAAGTAACGTTCAGAGAACATTCTATAGTAACATTAGGAGAACATTCTAAAGTAACATTAAGAGAACATTCTAAAGTAACGTTCAGAGAACATTCAAAAGTAACGTTGAGAGAACATTCAAAAGTAACATTCAGAGAACATTCTAAAGTAGCGTTCAGAGAACATTCAAAAGTAACATTCAGAGAACATTCTAAAGAAACGTTCAGAGAACATTCAAAAGTAACATTAGGAGAACATTCTAAAGTAACGTTCAGAGAACATTCTAAAGTAACGTTCAGAGAACATTCTAAAGTAACATTCCCATAATGTCTGAAGAATGAAATGGAATGTTTCCTTAAAGTTCACATAACCAAAAAAACTGAATATGTTGAACTTTCAATGAACCATCATTTTTTTTCATAACTTAATAATAGAATAAAAGAGAATTAAAAGAAAACAAATTCAGTTTTCAGTTGTTTACTTTAGAAAAATCCTGGTTGCAGGTTTGCCAAATAAACTGCTAATTGAATTATCCAAGAAAAACTTCTTGGACGTTCGCTCGCTTTGGTTTCCATCAGAATGCATGAATTACTCTGAGCTGAGGAGAAGAGAACATGATTAGCAGCTGTTCTCCTGTGTTGAAGAGAACATGATTAGCAGCTGTTCTCCTGTGTTGAAGAGAACATTAGCAGCTGTTCTCCTGTGTTGAAGAGAACATTAGCAGCTGTTCTCCTGTGTTGAAGAGAACATTAGCAGCTGTTCTCCTGTGTTGAAGAGAACATTAGCAGCTGTTCTCCTGTGTTGCAGCTGCGTACAGCCATCGAGGGCTTCCTTCCAGCCGACGGCGTGAGGTTACGCCCCGTTCTGGCCAGTTTCAGAGACCGAGGCGTCAGAGGAGCCCGGATCGAAACCGCCGAGCTCCACAAACTACTGGACCATCAGGCCAGCTAGAGCACCAGAACATCAGAACACCTCAGGCCGGCACAGGGGAACGAGAGGACGAGCGCACACACGCTTTCATCTTTCTGCCCAGACACGTCCTCAGTGGAGAAAACTGAAGTAAATACTGTTTTTATTCATTTCTGTTCGAGTTAGTCTGTAGTATTTATAATTAGCTGTGTGTAAAAGCAATAGAAGTCAATGGAAACGTGTGTGTTTGTTGCAGAAACGGACTGAAAAAGTAAAAGAGTTTATTGGTGCTGTTTAAATGTGTTTATTTTGAATGTATAATTGTTTGTTTTTTAATTACCACATTTTTAACAGAATCAGCCCTGAATCCATTTGAGAGTTTTTTATCTAAAGCAAACTTTTAAAGAGGTCATGACATGAGAAATCAAATTTGCCTTGATCTTTTGACATATAAAAGGTCTTTGTACCATTAAAACCTCCTGCAAGTTTCAGGGCTTAAAACATCCTCCTCATTATAAACTAAGCATTTACTTAATCAAGTCCCAAAAATGGCTCGTTTTGATATTGCGGGATCTGTGATGTCACACAGGCAAATACATTTGCATATGACCTCCTCCAGAGCAAGACATCGACCAATAGTTATACATCATCACACCATAGACCCCGCCCACTGCCGCCATAGGCCCCGCCCACTGGCGTTCAGTCTCTTAACGGCTGACGTTTGAATCAATAAACGTAATTTCTTATGTTTTTTGTATCAATATTTATTTATTGATCCTTATTCATTTCATTTCAAATACAGTTTCTGAATGTTATTTACATATAAAAACACTTATGCTATTCATGATCAAGTATCATATTTAATGGAAACTTATTTTTACCATTAGTAACGTGAGGCAAAAGAATGAAGGATAAACTGAAATTCACGCCATTTCAACACAACATCTGCTCACGTATTTGAAGGCTGCTATTGGATCATCGAGGCTAAACGTCATATTATGTGACTACGCATTAGTTTACGGAGAGCTTACGACCTACTAGCTACGTTCTGCCTTATGAACAAATGGTGCAACGGAATAAAGTACAGAGTTAGTTACAAACTAGGCCTCTAGTGTGGACTTAACTTTCCAATTTAAGAAAGAACTTACGAACGGCTGGAGCAACCCGACCCTGATCCACAAACCATCAGTAAATCATTTCATAATGCTTTGTCTGTAAATTATGGTTTAATGTGGATATTATTTTCAATGGCGAGTTTCCTGACAACCTTAAAGGAGCTGCACCTTAAAAACGGTCATTTCAGACAAAGGCTCAGAATTAGGGTTGAAAATAATTGTCTTTCCATATATATTTTTTGTGTGTGTGTGTGCAAAAAACTTCATTAACATTATAAGTGAACCTCAAGGAGCATATTAAAATAAAATAAAAAATCCATGTCATGACCCCTTTAAAAGGGTTTTTAAATGACTCTTTTATGATATTTTAACTTGTTACTCACCATGAAAATATCCACGGTTCAAACCCCAACCAACCGAGCAACTTTTTAATTACATGTTATGCTTTTGTGAATGGATGCACGTCCACACCTTTTTCCATCTGGTTCAGCATTAGTGTGTGTAAGTGCACAAACATTCTCTACGCTTGTGTGTTATGTATTGTATGTTTCATGCTAACGGCTGCAGACACCAAAAGTGAATAAAACAATCTGAGAAAATGAAATCTGAGAGTGACTGGACATTTCATTTTATCTTATATCTTGTTTTTCATTCAGTGAAAGTGTTGTGTTAGTTTATCCTTACGCAAAGAAAATATATATTTTCTTATATTTTTGATCAATATAGTAAATTGTTTAATGTATGCTGAAAAATACATTCAGTTGAGTTGTGTTTATTTGAGTGGCGTTTACGAGGAAAGTTGTGTTGGTATTACTTAAGGGTGCGTGTTTAATTGGTCAAACACAAATTAGTTGAGTTTAAAATACTCACAATTCTCATGCAAATAGTTCCCTCAAATTTTTTAGTTAAAAAAGGCAGTATTTTTTACAGTGTGTGGAAACTGATTAAAATAAATTTCTCACACGTTTTAAGTTAAGTCGTTAATACAAAGACATTCACAAGATTGTTGAGACTAAGATAGAGCGTTTCATTTTAAGTCACCATTATGCTGATCGGTGTTTGCTTTAGTTGTGCTCTTGCCGTCTTAACGTTAGTTTTTCCTCGGCTGCTGAAACTGTGTGTCTGTAAGGAAGATCCTGGAGATGATCTGGTGGTCTGACATCATCATGATTGACAGATCTCATCCCGAGGTTTATCACTGATCAAAACTGTGTTGGTCATTGAATACGTTTAACCCTCTGATGCTGCTCACGTGGAGGTCAAAATGACCGATTCTTTTTTTTTAAAAGCTATACTTTAGTTTGATAATGTTTTTTATTTAATATTTTGTATTTTGAGGGGATTCTATGGCTCTCAATTATATTTATGGAATAGTTATAATCCATTTATTACCCGTTAATCACTTTTTGAGACCTGAAAATGAAATTCCCAACTTAAACTGTCATAAACCTTGAATCTTTGGAGCAAAAAGACTGAAGTTCGGTGTCTTTTAAAGACGACACTTGGCAGATCATTGCAAAAAAAGTGAAAAAATTTGAAGAAAAAAAGTTATAGATGTTAAATTTAATATCATGAAAAATGCACAAAAATACCATTTTAAAATTTGTTATGATATATATATTTTCTGAAACATGTTTGACTCTAAAACTGAGAAAATCAAAGCTATAAATCTAAAGTCCTGTTCCAAATGTGAGGTTGATATCTGATGAAATGATCTTTCAGTGAGATGTTGTTCGGCTGCAGTACCAAACGCTTCCACTAGAGGAAATCCGTCTCCATTCATTTCCACTGCACAAACAATACAAGTGTGACTGGTTTTTCAGAACTATTTAACCTGTTCGAATCATGTACATGATTTTTTATATTCACACAGCAAGTGCCAAAACCTTTACCAAGTTTCGTACCATTCTGATGAAGTAAAAAATTCTAGAAAACGTAAAATGTTTTACCAATCAGCACCAGAGGGTTAATATTGCTCTGCTGATACTGAGACACACACAGACATCAAGAGTTAATGTATGAATCTCAACAACGGAGGCAATGCATTCTGGGAGTCGTCCTAGAATAAAACTCAACTTTCATGCGTATTGTCCAGCATGTTTACTCATGTCTGAATATAATGCGGTTGTTCCTGAAACTCTGCGGGTGTGTTTTGCATGTGTGTTATCTGTGCGGTGAGAGACTGCTGGAATGTTGTGTGGGCCGGGAATAAAGGAGTCGAAAGAGACCCTGGGGAATAAAGTTCCCGCCCGAGATAGTGCATCTCTACGCTTTACACCGGACGAGCGGATCCTGTTTTACCAGCCGAACCCTGAAGCCTCGAGGCATCATGACTCTCTGCCGTCTGTCAGTTCATGAAAAACAGATGATCATAACTCCATAACCCCATCCACACCGATCATAACTCCATAACCCCATCCACACTGATCATAACTCCATAACCCCATCCACACTGATCATAACTCCATAACCCCATCCACACTGATCATAACTCCATAACCCAATCCACACCGACCATAACTCCATAACCCCATCCACACTGATCATAACTCCATAACCCAATCCACACTGATCATAACTCCATAACCCCATCCACACTGATCATAACTCCATAACCCCATCCACACTGATCATAACTCCATAACCCCATCCACACTGATCATAACTCCATAACCCCATCCACACTGATCATAACTCCATAACCCAATCCACACCGACCATAACTTCATAACCCCATCCACACTGATCATAACTCCATAACCCAATCCACACTGATCATAACTCCATAACCCCATCCACACTGATCATAACTCCATAACCCCATCCACACTGATCATAACTCCATAACCCCATCCACACTGATCATAACTCCATAACCCAATCCACACTGATCATAACTCCATAACCCAATCCACACCGACCATAACTCCATAACCCCATCCACACCGATCATAACTCCATAACCCAATCCACACTGATCATAACTCCATAACCCAATCCACACCGACCATAACTCCATAACCCCATCCACACTGATCATAACTCCATAACCCCATCCACACTGATCATAACTCCATAACCCAATCCACACCGACCATAACTCCATAACCCCATCCACACTGATCATAACTCCATAACCCAATCCACACTGATCATAACTCCATAACCCAATCCACACTGATCATAACTCCATAACCCCATCCACACTGATCATAACTCCATAACCCCATCCACACTGATCATAACTCCATAACCCCATCCACACTGATCATAACTCCATAACCCCATCCACACTGATCATAACTCCATAACCCAATCCACACCGACCATAACTTCATAACCCAATCCACACTGATCATAACTCCATAACCCAATCCACACTGATCATAACTCCATAACCCCATCCACACTGATCATAACTCCATAACCCCATCCACACTGATCATAACTCCATAACCCCATCCACACTGATCATAACTCCATAACCCAATCCACACTGATCATAACTCCATAACCCAATCCACACTGATCATAACTCCATAACCCAATCCACACCGACCATAACTCCATAACCCCATCCACACTGATCATAACTCCATAACCCAATCCACACTGATCATAACTCCATAACCCCATCCACACTGATCATAACTCCATAACCCAATCCACACTGATCATAACTCCATAACCCCATCCACACTGATCATAACTCCATAACCCCATCCACACTGATCATAACTCCATAACCCCATCCACACTGATCATAACTCCATAACCCCATCCACACTGATCATAACTCCATAACCCCATCCACACTGATCATAACTCCATAACCCCATCCACACTGATCATAACTCCATAACCCCATCCACACCGATCATAACTCCATAACCCCATCCACACTGATCATAACTCCATAACCCAATCCACACTGATCATAACTCCATAACCCAATCCACACCGACCATAACTCCATAACCCAATCCACACTGATCATAACTCCATAACCCAATCCACACCGACCATAACTCCATAACCCCATCCACACTGATCATAACTCCATAACCCAATCCACACCGACCATAACTCCATAACCCAATCCACACTGATCATAACTCCATAACCCCATCCACACCGACCATAACTCCATAACCCAATCCACACTGATCATAACTCCATAACCCAATCCACACTGATCATAACTCCATAACCCAATCCACACTGATCATAACTCCATAACCCCATCCACACTGATCATAACTCCATAACCCAATCCACACTGATCATAACTCCATAACCCCATCCACACTGATCATAACTCCATAACCCAATCCACACCGACCATAACTCCATAACCCCATCCACACTGATCATAACTCCATAACCCAATCCACACCGACCATAACTCCATAACCCAATCCACACTGATCATAACTCCATAACCCCATCCACACCGATCATAACTCCATAACCCAATCCACACTGATCATAACTCCATAACCCAATCCACACTGATCATAACTCCATAACCCAATCCACACTGATCATAACTCCATAACCCAATCCACACTGATCATAACTCCATAACCCCATCCACACCGATCATAACTCCATAACCCCATCCACACCGACCATAACTCCATAACCCAATCCACACTGATCATAACTCCATAACCCAATCCACACTGATCATAACTCCATAACCCAATCCACACTGATCATAACTCCATAACCCAATCCACACTGATCATAACTCCATAACCCCATCCACACTGATCATAACTCCATAACCCAATCCACACTGATCATAACTCCATAACCCCATCCACACTGATCATAACTCCATAACCCCATCCACACTGATCATAACTCCATAACCCAATCCACACCGATCATAACTCCATAACCCCATCCACACTGATCATAACTCCATAACCCAATCCACACCGATCATAACTCCATAACCCAATCCACACTGATCATAACTCCATAACCCAATCCACACTGATCATAACTCCATAACCCAATCCACACTGATCATAACTCCATAACCCCATCCACACCGACCATAACTCCATAACCCCATCCACACTGATCATAACTCCATAACCCCATCCACACCGACCATAACTCCATAACCCCACCCACACTGATCATAACTCCATAACCCAATCCACACCGACCATAACTCCATAACCCAATCCACACTGATCATAACTCCATAACCCAATCCACACTGATCATAACTCCATAACCCAATCCACACTGATCATAACTCCATAACCCAATCCACACTGATCATAACTCCATAACCCAATCCACACTGATCATAACTCCATAACCCAATCCACACTGATCATAACTCCATAACCCAATCCACACCGACCATAACTCCATAACCCCATCCACACTGATCATAACTCCATAACCCAATCCACACTGATCATAACTCCATAACCCAATCCACACTGATCATAACTCCATAACCCAATCCACACTGATCATAACTCCATAACCCAATCCACACTGATCATAACTCCATAACCCAATCCACACTGATCATAACTCCATAACCCAATCCACACTGATCATAACTCCATAACCCCATCCACACCGACCATAACTCCATAACCCAATCCACACCGATCATAACTCCATAACCCAATCCACACCGATCATAACTCCATAACCCAATCCACACCGATCATAACTCCATAACCCCATCCACACCGATCATAACTCCATAACCCCATCCACACTGATCATAACTCCATAACCCAATCCACACTGATCATAACTCCATAACCCAATCCACACTGATCATAACTCCATAACCCAATCCACACTGATCATAACTCCATAACCCCATCCACACTGATCATAACTCCATAACCCAATCCACACTGATCATAACTCCATAACCCAATCCACACTGATCATAACTCCATAACCCAATCCACACTGATCATAACTCCATAACCCCATCCACACTGATCATAACTCCATAACCCCATCCACACCGACCATAACTCCATAACCCCATCCACACTGATCATAACTCCATAACCCCATCCACACTGATCATAACTCCATAACCCAATCCACACTGATCATAACTCCATAACCCCATCCACACTGATCATAACTCCATAACCCCATCCACACTGATCATAACTCCATAACCCAATCCACACCGACCATAACTCCATAACCCCATCCACACTGATCATAACTCCATAACCCAATCCACACTGATCATAACTCCATAACCCAATCCACACTGATCATAACTCCATAACCCAATCCACACTGATCATAACTCCATAACCCAATCCACACTGATCATAACTCCATAACCCAATCCACACTGATCATAACTCCATAACCCAATCCACACCGATCATAACTCCATAACCCCATCCACACCGATCATAACTCCATAACCCAATCCACACCGATCATAACTCCATAACCCCATCCACACCGATCATAACTCCATAACCCAATCCACACTGATCATAACTCCATAACCCAATCCACACCGATCATAACTCCATAACCCAATCCACACTGATCATAACTCCATAACCCAATCCACACTGATCATAACTCCATAACCCAATCCACACTGATCATAACTCCATAACCCAATCCACACCGATCATAACTCCATAACCCAATCCACACCGATCATAACTCCATAACCCCATCCACACTGATCATAACTCCATAACCCAATCCACACTGATCATAACTCCATAACCCAATCCACACTGATCATAACTCCATAACCCAATCCACACTGATCATAACTCCATAACCCAATCCACACCGATCATAACTCCATAACCCCATCCACACCGATCATAACTCCATAACCCCATCCACACTGATCATAACTCCATAACCCAATCCACACCGATCATAACTCCATAACCCCATCCACACTGATCATAACTCCATAACCCCATCCACACCGATCATAACTCCATAACCCCATCCACACTGATCATAACTCCATAACCCAATCCACACCGATCATAACTCCATAACCCAATCCACACTGATCATAACTCCATAACCCCATCCACACCGATCATAACTCCATAACCCCATCCACACTGCTTTGCTGCATTCCTCGGTTGTCACGAGTGGTTATTTCAGTCAAAGTTGCTCTTCTATCAGCTTGAATCAGTCGGCCCATTCTCCTCTGACCTCTAGCATCAACAAGGCATTTTCGCCCACAGGACTGCCGCATACTGGATGTTTTTCCCTTTTCACACCATTCTTTGTAAACCCTAGAAATGGTTGTGCGTGAAAATCCCAGTAACTGAGCAGATTGTGAAATACTCAGACCGGCCCGTCTGGCACCAACAACCATGCCACGCTCAAAATTGCTTAAATCACCTTTCTTTCCCATTCTGACATTCAGTTTGGAGTTCAGGAGATTGTCTTGACCAGGACCACACCCCTAAATGCATTGAAGCAACTGCCATGTGATTGGTTGATTAGATAATTGCATTAATGAGAAATTGAACAGGTGTTCCTAATAATCCTTTACGTGAGTGTATTATGTGTGTGTGTGTATATATATATATATTTATTACATGGCTTGGCTGAATTCCAATGTAGAATGCGGTCTGTTATTTCTTGATATCAGACGCTGCGAAGTATAACACACCGTTGCCATGAAAAACAGAGCGTAGCTATGGACGCGGAATGGACTATTTTCTTTGGCGGAAGCAATACAATCGTTTTTAAATCAATAAACTCCTTTTTAAATCAATAATTCGTGTCAAATTATTTATTTATTTTGTAGGTAGCCATGTAATAAGCGGGATAATGTATAGAGAGGCGGTCGTTATAGCGAATAACAAGCCCTTCAGGCTGATTCAAGACCCCTCCGCTTCGCTCCGTATTCGCTATAACGACCGCCTCTCTATACATTATCCCTTACATATATATATATATAAAACTTTTATTTTGGATGCCATTAATCGTTTCCCAGCACTATTTATTTTAAGTGTTATAAAATAAAAATCACATGTGATAATTTTATGAATATGGAACAATATGAAATTGTACAAGATAAAGAAGTCCAGGCAGAATATTTCTCATGGTGAGTTTGTTCTGAAAAATCACTTTTATTGTCAAAAACCGTCTTTACAACTTCAAATAAAAGACACGGTCACCTTCATCGGGGCATGTTGTCACAGTGTGTATCGACACTGATATGAGAAATCAAACATTTGTAATATGACCTACACACATATAATCAATCCATTTTCAACAATAAAACAATTGTAAAAAGCAATATTTTTATGGATAAATGCATCATAGAAGACATGTAACTTGCAGCAATATATATATAAATATAGCAGTATTGGAATTTTAGTCTTTATTAGTACAAAATATTGTATTAATAAAGACAAATGCTGCAACTATGAGTTTGAAAGCAACATATTAAACCACTGAGATCAAGGTTTTTGACGGGGACGTTTTCCCCGTGTGACAACTAGCCCCGGTCCAGACGTCATCAGTCTTCAGTCCTACAAACAGAGAGAGAACAATATGAGCTATCATTATGATACTAGCGGGCGATCTGTGAATCTCCAGAGCTGATGTGGGAGACAGATTTGGTTGCTGGTAGATCTGTCATCTTCCACTCTCTCTGACACTGAACCGGTTAGTCTGCATTACAGGGGCGCGTCCACACCTCTCACTTTACCAGGTGTGTTCTCACCTTTACACCGTTTAATGCGAGGAGCATTTGTAATATGATGAAAATGTTACAGCGTGGAAAGGGTTGCAACTTTATTGCATCTGTATAGACTCAGCAGGAGTGTGTGTGAGCTGTGTATTGAGCAGCATCAGATGAGGATCACAGCAGAAGCACAGCTTACCTCATCACTGGATGAAGAAGACCTGCGTCCTCGACCGTGTCCGTGTCCGTGTCCGTGACCGTGACCGTGTCCGTGTCCGTGACCCTTTTTGTGCTCTTTATCCTTCTTCTTGTCCTTGTCTTTGCACTTATCTTTATCTTTGCTCTTTTCTTTATCTTTGTCTTTGCACTTGTCCTTGTCTTTCTCCTTTTCTTTGCAGTCACTCTGAAAAGACCCACATAGAACAGTATACTGCAGTTATAACACGCCTGACTTCTCTTATCTTACGTCACTATTACCCCTCGAGGGCTGAACGACAGCTGAGCTCTTGAAAGGAATCTTCCGGGTTGAAAGAATCATTCAGAAGCCGTTTTACTTTTCTAATCCGCTTAGTTTGGAGTAAAATCAGTGTATTATTGGGATGAGAAGTTACTTACCTTGTCTTTGTCCTTGCTCTCCTTGTCCTTGCACTCTTTGTCCTTTTCTTCTTTGTCTTTATCCTTCTTTCCGAACCCAAAGATTCCCTCCACCTCTTTCCCCTCGTCCTTCTTCACCTCATCTCCTCCAGCAGCTGGTGAAGAACACACACTCTCACTTACAGATCAAACATTAAGACAATCACGTTTGGAAGTTTACTGGTGTATGAGTTTACCTGACTCCAGATCAAATTCCATGATGAATGTGATGTGATGGTGATGACAGCAGTATTTATCCTCATACCAGAGCTCCTCCTCACACACACACACACACACACACACACACCCGTGAGCATCACAACAGTTGTTAGGTGTGTTCGAGAGCAATTATAGAGCTGATGACGCTCCTGCTTTTTTTTTTTTTTTTTTTTTTTTTTTTCATTAACAAAAACTAGGGTTTTTTTACAGGAAAAAAATAATTTGGGAAAATGGACATTTGCCATTAAAAGCATTACATTTATTATATAGACCTGACTGTGCTTGTCTCTATAGTTCTCCAAAACACCAAATAAGAAATGTTTCCAAAACAACACAAATCGTCGTCGGTTAGGAACCTGGGTGTGTGTGTGTGTGTGTGTGTGTGTGTGTGTGTGTGCTCTTTGATACCAATCTTTCATTTGAAAGTCACGTGTCTAGTATCTGTAAAACTGCATTTTTACATCTTAAAAATATATCTAAATTACGTCATATGCTCTCATTGACAAATGCGGAACAGTTAGTTCATGCGTTCATGACCTCAAGGCTAGATTACTGTAATGCTCTACTGGGTGGTTGCCCTGCACGCTTAATAAACAAACTACAGCTGGTCCAAAACGCAGCAGCTCGAGTTCTTACCAGAACCAGGAAGTATGACCATAGACCCCTTTTGCGCCGGCGTCACAGTTACGTCACGGCGTTATCTGGAGGCAAAACAGAGTGAAAACTGGAGGCGGCCAATACAAACCAGCACAGATTCGACTACATAATAAGGAGCTTAAATTACTATTATTATTATTAAATGTCATCTTGTTGTGTTGTTGGGTTCTAGAATCGACAGAGTACAGGCTCCAATTTTACATTTTATCGCATAATGTTTTCTAAATGATTGTGATTATTTGTGAATCATCTATGATTGTTGTTTTGATTGATTGGGACTAGACTTTTTGAAGAACCTGGTAAGAAAGGGTAATCAAATACATAGTTAAAAAATGAATATGCTGTATCTGGAATTTTTATGTCAAGAAAATATTCACATAATTACAATTGCACCGTAATGTCACTCTTTACATTGTCGTCTTCTGTCTGGCCTTGGCGCTCGTTAGGCAGAACTGCGGATCGTACCACACATCTTGTACGTGAACATTCAGCACATAGTGTGGATGTCCTCAGTTTCTCTTTACGCTCAGTTTCTCTATCGGGCAGGTGTAGAGCTTCTCACCCAGAGGTAGCGTTGACTAATCCTGTCAGATCGTCCATCCATTACCTGAGTGTACGGGTCAGCCAATCTGGTTCCGTCCGTTAAAATTAACTTTTGCAAATAACAATCGCGGCCCTGGACAGTGAGTGACCTTGCACATTAAGATAAAATTGGATTTTCTCCAGTCATTGTTAAAAAACAAGCTAACAAAACTGGCAAACTAACGTTAGTGAAGCGGCCAGAGGGATCGTTCTGCCTCCAGCTAAGCTCCGCCCACACAAATACATCACCATGTTTACCAACTGTAAAAGGGTCTATTAGCCCGGTTCTGTCAAAACTGCACTGGCTCCCTATTAAACATCACATCTATTTAAAATATTGCTGATCACTTACAAAGCACTAAATGGTTGAGCGAGCTCTTAACGCATTATAATCCTTCACGTCTATTGCGATCTCAAAACTCCGGCCAGTTGATAATACCTAGAATATCTAAATCGACTGCTGGCGGTAGATCCTTCTCCTATTTAGCACCAAAACTCTGGAACAATCTTCCTAACATTGTCCGGGAAGACAAACTAACATTTTAGTTTAAATATAGACTAAAAACACATCTCTTTTACCTGGCATTCATATAGAACATTATGCATTTCTATTATTCTATTATTCAGATCAGCTAAATGATTATTAGGCTGTATAGATTAGGCCAGCCAGAACCGGGAACACTTCCTATAACACCGGATGTACTCGTTACATCATAAGAAGAATGGCGTCTACGCTAATTTTAGTGTCTTTGTTTTATTCCGAGGTTTACCGCAGTCAGCCGGATCCAGATCAGATGGAGGACCAGCGCCTGGACACACACACACACACACTCCAGATCAGATGGAGGACCAGCGCCTGGACACACACACACACACACACACACACTCCAGATCAGATGGAGGACCAGCGCCTGGACACACACACACACACACTCCAGATCAGATGGTGGACCAGCGCCTGCACACGTCCACGACGCATCCCTGAAGCCCAGCCTCATCAGCCCAGTGAAGGCCTCATCCACACCACAGCATCCGCACTGATCCTCAACACTCGTCTCCACACCGGCGTGACTCCGACTTCCATCCAGAGGGAACTGGATTTTTTTTTTTTTTTTTTTTTTTTTTTTTTTTAAATATTGTTTTTTGGTGATTTTCCTTTTATTGTGACAGGACAGTAGAGAGATGACAGGAAACAAGGTGGGAGAGAGACGGGGGGATGGGATCGGGAAAGGTCCACGAGCCGGGATTCGAACTCGGGCCGCCCGAGCGCAAAGGCGCTACATGTCGGCGCACTGACCACGAGGCCATTGGCGCCGACAAGAACTGGATACTATTCTGAATGTTCTGATCCAATCTGACCTCTGACCTGTAATGCTCCTGGATCATAATCACACACTGTATGTGTGTGTGTGTGTGTGTGTGTGTGTGTGTGTGTGTGTGTGTGTGTGTGTGTTTACACTGAAGAGTCCATTTGCTTTTTTGCTTTCGTCTCGTGCACGAGTTAACCCTTTCACTCATAGAGGTTAGTGGACAACTATTCAAAGACAATTTTCTTGCATAGTTGCAAATCACTCTCTACAGTGGACTCCAGAGCATCGTCCTGTACACTGCCATCAAGTGGCAAGTCGTTGCATGTGCGACTTTTTCTTTTCCAAACCAAGATGGCCGACAGCCAGTCAGAAATGCCAAGTTGCTTCGGAATATCCATCCATTCCTTCTATCCCAGGACTGTTGTTCTGTTGTAACATCGAGTAACTTCTAAAGTTAAAGCTAAAGTTAAAGTTAAAGCTAATGTCTAAGTCTAAGGAGTACAAATTTTCCCAAGTATTGATTTTAGATTGGGAGGAAATTCTTATTAATCATCTGTCCACTAAATTGGACGTCATGCATCACTAGCTATATTTCAGCTACAATTCGTACTATTACTATGACTGTTGTTCTTGAAAATATGTATTTGTGTTAACAGAATGTAATTTGCAGTTACGTCAAAAAGTAATCCTATTATATAATGCACGTTACTTGTAATGTGTTACTTTACTCATTACATCAAAAAAGTAATTGTTACTTTACTCATTAAAATCGTCATAATTTGGTAGAATTTTATATTATTGTTGTATTATACATTATATCTGAGTATATGATATGTTATATGACAAGCTTAAATGGGCAGACCTTACCAGAGTTGTATACCCAAAGATCATCGATGCGTGTGAGCAAGAATAACTGTCTTTCACAAGATGACTAGAAGGCTTATGGGTCGTGAATGGACCTCTAAGAGGAGGTAATAGTGACAAGGGAAAACTGGCTGTCCCGTAGACACTGCCAATAGGATCTCAGTTGCCCGGCTGGAAGATCTGCTGATTGCTCAATATAATCATGATTTTAATGAGAATCTGTCAGACCATGATGCTAGCAGAAACAACAGGCAAACAAAGTGATTATGTTGTCCCGTGTATACAACCACACAGAACTCCAGCGTTGTTCTCTCAACAGAAACTTTATGCAGATTCATAAGACAATTTACAATAAAGCACATTTTTAAGACATTACTCTGTTTCCTCAAGTGTCTAAAACTATTAGTTTCATACTACAAAAAAGAAATCGACAGTTGTGAATTATCACACTATTATACTTTAAATTATCAAACAACATTTTACTCTTCTTAATAAACATGTTCATATTAAACTCTTGCTCTCTTTCTTCAGTTACTTATTTTCTCAGTACATATATTCATACTATAACACTTCTCAATTATATATATCTGTGTCTCACATATATTTCACTTATATATCACTTACAATGCTCTCCCATTCTGAACACATTTCAGGCACAAATAAACATTAAACATTTGAGTAAACATTAATTTACACATACACAAAAGTCAAACATTTTAACATACAATCTTTACGTGCTATCACTCACCCTGAAGCGCTTCCTCTTCATCACGCTTCAATGACCTCATTAAAACTCATCAAACTGTTCAAATAGACGCTATAAACAATGAAACATTTAACTCTCTTTTTCAAGCGTTAGCTCTCATACCTGAAAAGGGGGAAAATATTACAATCAGAGTAAACTCCAGCTTGTTCTCTCAACGTGAACTTGCGAGAGCGCCCTCTAGTGTACTGTCAGGCAAACCTAATCAATCATCAACATACCTCAGCTTGACTAACGGATCACAGATCCACAAGAAATTATGGAAACAAACTTCACATGATTTTATTACTTGAACAATTTTTTATTTTTTTTTACTTTTTAAACCATTTTATGAGCTCTTTTTGATTATGTTCCTTAATGTGTTCTATTTGGACAGTTCTTAATAAACATTTAAATCTATCACAATTACATGTTTTAACCTGGTGCATTATCATTTAACGTTAACGACCAAATGATGGTTAAAGTATAGCAATGATCATGTTCTGTCAGCACATTGTGTGAAGTCCATCCAAAGGCTGTTAAATCTCACACAGACACACAGAGCAATTTGTTGGGATCAAGAATCCAGCATAGAGGGGTTCAGAGAATGTGCTGTTGAATGTGTGTAAGTGTGTGTGTGTGTGTCAGAGACGCTGTAGAAGGACAGAGTGCCGGCCGGCACGTCCAGATACACTCCTACTCTTCTAGAGGACGAAGGGTAGGATATACTAGTGTGATGACGGTTGTACGAGGCGATGTAGCCAAAACCAGAACACTTGAGTTGCCAAGACTGTGTATTACGACCAAACAAAAAGTCATTAACAACTCCTTTACTCCTCATTCCTTTATATGTCACTACTAACCCAACACCCATCTCCCAGTAACAGCGTCCAGTCAGACTCTCTCGACTCAGAACCTGAGGCTCCCAGTCGAATCTCTGCGGATGATCCGGGTACGGCTGCTTCTCTCTCACGTGCGTCGCCTTCCGGTTGCTCTCGGACAGAAAGAGGTTCGGATGGGCCGTGTTTGGATCCAGTGTGAGAACACAAGCATCTGAACACAAACGTACAGTTCAACCTTGCAGTAAAACAACGGCCAGAGACTGACAATATCATACCTTTTTTTCCATTAAATCAGTAATACACTGTAGAAAACAATGCATTCTGGGTCATTTTTGACGTTTTCGAGAAAATAGCCTACAGGAATATACTGTGTATTAATTATTTAGTTAATTAAGTCGACACTCAGAGGCTGTGTTTCCAAATCACACCCATTTACTATTCCCTACACTAGTTCACTAATATAGTCCACTTGACTGAGTGAATGAAAAGAAGTGAGTGAACTGAGACACTGATGAACACCTGAAAGCAGAATCACTGAAGGACAAGAACAGAGAAGAGAGAAACACAAGAACTACAGCTGACTTACAGCCACACTGAGTGTGAAACCAGTTTACAAACCAGTTTAACAGTATTTCTTTCATACATGTACAAAAGGTCTTGCTGAGATTTAGATGTTTTATTGAGAATAATAAACATATGTAGTCATCATTATGATGATCAGTGTTTGCTTTAGTTGGGCTCTTGACTTTATAACATTAGTTTTTCTGCGGCTGCTGTGACTGTGAGTTTATAAAGCACATTTATTATGGCAAGAAAAGGCAAAGATGAAGATGATCAGGAGTTTCTGGCTGTTGGGATGATGTTGTAATCATCTTGGACTCTTTCTGTGTCTAATCTTTGATTTTATGCGTATTTTAATTTGATATTTATTGATCAAAGTATCTGTGATTCTACAGTGTGAGATCCAGCAATGCTTTAGTTATTTTGAGAGATATTGAACTCATTTAGTGCATAAAACATGTCTAACTCCTGCACGGCTTAGACACACACAGACATCAACATTTCTGCCTCGTCTCTTCTCTTTGTTCTGTTCTTGTGTTTCTCTTTCCTTCAGTGTTTCTGCTCCTCTCTTCTCTTTGTTCTGTTCTTATTTCTCTTCCTTCAGTGATTCTGCTTGTTAACAGCAGGTGTTCATCACTAATGCTCAACAATCACTTACATATTTTTACAGTAACATACTTTAGATTACAGTAAAGAACTGCACCAGTATTTTACCATTAATTTGCGGGACAATGTTTTACAGAGTAGAGAGCATTTATAGCACAAAGGTATTTTGGCTAAACATTATAAATGTGTTTGGATGTGTTTAAAACACATCAATCCCGACATCTCTGATATGTTTACTGTAGAAGTGTAAGCGGTCCTGACCGGCTCCCGGCGGGATGTGGAAATTAGTAAAGAAAAATGACATTATATAAGAAAATAATATAAACATACCTGATATAAGAGGATCAAAACAGCAGTTTTTCTGAGTAATTCGCCCTTGTTTTCTATAAAATAAATATGATGTGCATTTCACCATGAGCTCATTTGCACATATCCAGCAGAAATATAAAATGACAAAGATAATCACACAGGTCAGTACAGTATCATCATACACATACATTGGAGTGAAGATATAGACATAAAAACAATAATTACAATCATTACTATCAGAAGATTCCTACCTTTTGTGTTCATTAAATCTACTTCACAATACATTTATTTAACAGTATAATGTCTATACCTGTTACAAGCACAAATAGACGTACCATATCAATGACATATCGAACAGTTACTGTATGTAGCCTATAGCTTACTCACAAAAATATTCATGTCTTAACTTAAGATTTATGTATTAGAATTGCATATAAAATTTCCGTCCATTTGGATTACATAGTTTTAACATTTAATAAATAACCTGAATGTGATTAATATTTCTCAGTCACACATAAATGAAACAGATGGATATAATAAACTGAGTGTGATTTAGACTTCGGCTGGAAGTTGTTCTTTCTCTTCTTCATTCTGCTTGTTGACAGCAGGTGTTCATCATTAATCCTCAACTATCACTTAATTATCACATTAACCTCAACACTGCTCAATAGTACTTTACCTCTGTAGTGTACACACACTTGAACACTAGGCAGTGCTGATTTATCATGGCCATTTTTCTGAGTACTAAATATTACCTGTTCCATTTACGTATGACTGACATACTGTATATAAATCACATTCAGTTTATTAATAATTACATAAATCTTACCTGTTTCACCTGTGTATGACTGAGAAATGATTCATACAGTTTATTATTTTTTTTATGTTAAAACTAGGCAAATACATAAATCTTTAGATATAAATGTTTTTTTATGACAAATGCAATAAGGTTATCATTAATTTATGCATTAACTAACAATGAACATTACATTTGATACAGTATTTATTAATCTTTAACATTAATAAAAAGGCAGATGTTCACTGTTAGCTCATGTTAATAACTCAGGTCCATTAAATCATAATTACTGGATGAACTGAAATGAATCAGCACTGAACTGACTAAAGCTGAATAATGACGATGCTGGCTGTTGTAGAGCTGAACTCGTTTCATAACTGATGAACTTTACAGTTATTGATCTGAAATGATGATCTGGATTATGACACTACTGTCTTTTACAGCTGAATCATCTTCATAGTGTAGTTTCTATATTTACATGTTTGTTACTGTGAAGCTGTTTCGAAACAATCTGTACTGTATAAAGTGCTATAGAAATACAGCTTGACTTGACTATTATTAGATACTTTTGATTTTATGAATGTAGTAGTAAATATTGAAATTAACATTAACTGAGATCAATAAACACTTTAAATGTATTGTTCCTTATAAGTTCATGTTAACTAATGCAGTTTCTCTGCATCTAATGTTGGCAAATGGAACCTTATTGTAAAGTGTTACCGTAAACGTAAGTGTTTTTATATGTACCTCTGACTTGCAGAAGAGGGAAGAGTGGAAACTGGTAAAGTTATCGTCGTCACTTTCTTCTCTCTGCTGTAATATTTAGTAATATTTTTCATTGGTAGTTCATGTCAGCTCAGGTCCATTAAATAATATTAACAGATAATACTTTTTAAATAATGTATAGATGTTGAAACGGACATAAACTAAGATAATTCAATGCTGTAGAAGTATTGTTCATTTTTAGTTCATTTTAACTAATGTAGTGTAACAAATGCAACCTTATTGTAAAGTGTTACTGTAAATGTAAATGCTCCTACCTCTGAGGGTTAGTCAGTTTCAGAGAGGGAAGGTTCAATATTGGCATACGGACTGTTTCTTGACCTTAAAAAAAAAAAACATGTAACAGAATCTTATGTATTGAATCTTATGTACTGGTGCATACAGTGCTTCCCAGTGCTATAATCATTAATACTGGTGCATACAGTGCTTCCCAGTGTTATAATCATACCGACAGCAGAAGAGCTCGAGCTGAAGGTCACTGGACTTGAGATGTTTGGAGGAGAACCTCCAGCCACTCCTGATGTGATACTCAGGTCAACACTGCTGATCTGCACTGGGATAGAGTTCAAAGGTACAGCACGCACATCCAAAACAATAAAACTGGGTGCTGGGCAGACAAGTAGTAGCAAAGGTAAACAATGAGTCCGCACACCAGAGAATGCTCCTTAGCGATTTTAATGATAGCTCACCACGTGTAACGTTTCTGGCCCAAGCCCTTCATCAGACCAACTGACCAACCTATCTCTAAGGGATCGCCCAGCCACCCTGCGGAGAAAGCTCATTTCGGCCGCCTGTATCCGGGATCTTGTCCTTTCGGTCATGACCCACAGCTCATGACCATAGGTGAGAGTAGGAATGTAGATTGACCGGTAAATCGAGAGATTCGCCTTGCGGCTCAGCTCTTTCTTCACCATGACAGACCGGTACATCGACCGCATTACTGCAGAAGCTGCACCGATCCATCTGTCAATCTCCCGTTCCGTCCTTCCCTCACTCGTGAACAAGACCCCGGGATACTTGAACTCCTCCACTTGAGGCAGGAGCTCTCCACCAACCTGAAGTGGGCAAACCACCCTTTTCCGACTTAGAACCATGGCCTCTGACTCGGAGGCGCTGATTCTCATCCCAGCCGCTTCACACTCAGCTGCAAACCGTCCCAGTGCATGCTGAAGGTCCTGGCCTGAAGGGGCCAGCACGACAACATCATCCGCATAGAGCAGAGATGAAATCGTGTGGTCCCCAAACCTGACCCCCTCCGGCCCCTGGCTGCGCCTAGAAATTGTGTCCATAAAAATTATGAACAGAACCGGTGACAAAGGGCAGCCCTGCCGGAGTCCAACATGCACCGGGAACAAGTCTGACTTACTGCTGGCAATGCGAACCAAGCTCCTGCTCCGGTCGTACAGGGACCGGACAGCCCTTAGCAAAGGGCCCCTGACCCCATACTCCCACAGCACCCTCTGCAGGACTCCGCGAGGGACACAGTCGAATGCCCTCTCCAAATCCACAAAGCACATGTGGACTAGTTGGGCAAACTCCCATGAACCCTCCAGCACCCTGTAGAGGGTATAGAGCTGGTCCAGTGTTCCAGATCTCATCCACCCCCGGTGCCTTGCCACCGAGGAACTTCTAGACTACCTTGGTGACTACAGCCGGGGTGATGGACGAGTCCACCTCCGAGCCCTCGACCTCTGCTTCCTCAATGGAAGATGTGTCGTGGGATTGGTGAGATCCTCGAAATATTCCTTCCACCATCCGACGACATCCCCAGTTGAGGTCAACAGCTGCTCCATTGTAGACAGTGTTGGTAGGACACTGCTTCCCTCTCCTGTGGCGCCGGACGGTTTGCCAGAATCTCTTCGAGGCCGACCGATAGTCCTTCTCCATGGCCTCACCGAACTCTTCCCAAGCCCGATTTTTTGCCTCCACAACCACCCGGGCTGCAGTCCGCTTGGCCTGCCGGTACCCGTCAGCTGCCTCAGGAGTCCCACAAGCCAACCAGGCCCGATAGGACTCCTTCTTCAGCTTTACGGCATCCCTTACTTCCGGTGTCCACCACCGGGTTCGGTGATTGCCGCCTCGACAGGCACCGGAGACCTTACGGCCACAGTTCCAAGCGGCCGCGTCGACACTGGAGGTGGAGAACATGGTCCACTCAGACTCAATATCTCCAGACTCCCTCGGGATCTGGTCGAAGCTCTGTCGGAGGTGGGAGTTGAAGATCTCTCTGACAGGGGACTCGGCTAAATGTTCCCAACAGACCCTCACAGTACGTTTGGGTCTGCCGAGTCTGTCCAGCTTCCTCCCTCGCCATCGGATCCAACTCAGCACCAGGTGGTGATCAGTTGACAGCTCCGCCCCTCTCTTCACCCGAGTGTCCAAGACATACGGCCGGAGGTCAGATGAAATGTCCACAAAGTCGATCATCAACCTCCGGTCTAGGGTGTCCTGGTGCCACATGCACTGATGGACACCCTTATGCTTGAACATGGTGTTCGTTATGGACAAACTGTAACTAGCACAGAAGTCCAATAACAGAACACCGCTTGGGTTCAGATCAGGGGGGCCGTTCCTCCCAATCACGCCCCTCCAGGTGTCACTGTCGCTGCCCACGTGGGCGTTGAAGTCTCCCAGTAGAACGACGGAGTCCCCCGTCAGAGCACTTTCCAGCACCCCTCCCAGAGTCCCCAAGAAGGCTACCCGGCCCGTAGGAGCACATGACAGTGAGAGACCTATCCCCGACCCGAAGGCACAGGGAAGCGACACCAGGGTGAACTCCAACACATGGCGGCTGAGCTGGGGGGGGGGCTATAAGCAAACCCACACCAGCCCGCCGCCTCTCACCATGGGCAACTCCAGAGTGGTGAAGTGGGGCCCCGGCTGCGCCATGCCAGGCAACGTCACGGTCCTCATTTTTAATCCTCTCATAAAGGGTTTTATGAACCGCTCTTAGTCTGACCCGTCACCTAGGACCTGTTTGCCTTGGGAGACCCTACCAGGGGTATATAGCCCAGGAGGACAACAAAGCTAGGGTCATTCGGGTACTCAAACCCCTCCACCATGGTAAGGTGGCAGTTCAAGGAGGGGCGAATTTAATGTTTTGCCACGATTTTATTATTTTTAAATCGAGAAATCGAGGTTTTGAATAATTTTTTCAAACTGTACAATTACACATGTAGACAATTCAGCAATACGTTTGCGCTAATTGAAGTTGCACTATATATTTTAGTTCTCACATGATTTTACATAATTTCAAATATTGGTTTGTTAAATACACACAGTATTATGGTGTTATAACTGTATCATGTTTAATTCAGTATCTCTTCAGTTAAAAACAAAAACACATACTGTCCACTCATCTGAAAATCTCTGAAAAATGTGTAAAAAAAATCTTGTTCAGATCTTATTTTTCATGCCCTAGACTAGCCTAGACTTGAGTAACACAAACACATCAGTAAACATGGTAAAGGTTTTGGCACTTGCTGTATGAACACACAAAAAATCATGTACATGAAAACACACTTGTATTGTTCGCCCATTTGAAATGAATGGAGACGAATTTCCTCTAGTGGAAGCGTTTGGTACTGCAGTCAAACAACATCTCACTGAAAGATCATTTATTGAGATGCTCAAATTTAAAGGTGCATTGTGTAATATTCAGGAGGATCTGTTGACAGAAATGCAATATCATATACATAACTGTTTTCAGTGGTGTATAAAGACCTCACATAATGAACCGTTGTGTGTTTATTAGCTTAGAATGAGGCATTTCTCTCTACACACACCGCGGGTCCGCTTACATCGACATGTTTCTACGGTGGCCCTGAACGGACAAACATGTTTCCTCACTATGTTGTTCTTCGCATGAAGAAGCTCGCTAAAGTCAGCGAATAAAACACTGACACAAGTCTCAGACGACGACATCACTTCCTGTCGGCCACTGTAACTTCTGTTGGGTGCAGTTCACAACCTCACCACTAGATGCCGCTAAAATTACACAGCTCTTTAAGTGAAGTGATGAAAATGTTCATTTCAGGGTCAAACACAGACGTAGACGACTGAATACAACCGTAAAAAGTCTTTATTATTCAGTAATCATTCCGTTTGTACTCAGTAAAAACATGATCTGTAATTTTTCAGACAGTGCAAAGTAGATTTTCTCCGAATCAGAATCATCATGAGATCAGTGAAGCGGCTCGGCTCGGATTTACAGTCGGAACCACACGGTCCACACACACAGAAGGCCACAGACGGACACAAATGCGAAGAGAAACAAATGAAACTGCGCTGAGATTCGCAGGGCAGGTCTGAAGCGTTAGCATGAGGGGAGGAGCTCTGGCAGTTTGACTGGCACATTCACTGTCCTATCAGCATTAGTTCCTGTATGAGGCTCCTCCCACAGTCTCTGACTGGCAGGATTTTCAGGCAGTGAGGCCTCTCATTGGTGCTGCTCTGTGATTGGCTAATCCATTATGTCTCTCCATCAGAAGACGTAGATTTTGTCTCTCTGAACCGCGTCGAGGTCGTCGTCCATCGTCAGCAGAACCTGAGACAGACAGACAGACAGACAGATGTGTGTTCATCACCAGTGTTGGGGGAAACTCATTACAAGTAACTTGAGTTACGTAATCAGATTACTTTTTCAAGTAACTAGTAAAGTAATGCATTACTTTTAAAATAAGTTACTTTGTTTTCACATTTATTGACTGACAGCTCTCTTATCCCCATGTTGAGACAAATAAGTGCAGAGGCATTTTGTGTGTGTGTGTGTGTGTGTGTGTGTGTGTGTGTGTAAACATGATGGTTATTGTAGTTCTAGAGATTTTTTTGTTTTTATTGATAAAGTGTTAAACTTTCTTCTCCTGCATCCTATTCTTCTGTTATCCAGAATATCAGCAGCTGAAAGGTTTGTTTGAGTGGTGCCCTCTACTGTACTCTACCTCTACCGTACTCTACCTCTACTGTACTCTACCTCTACTGTACTCTACCTCTACTGTACTCTACCTCTACTGTACTCTACCGTACTCTACCTCTACTGTACTCTACCTCTACCTCTACTGTACTCTACTCTACCTCTACTGTACTCTACCTCTACTGTACTCCACCTCTACTGTACTCCACCTCTACTGTACTCCACCTCTACTGTACTCTACTGTACTCTACCTCTACTCTACTGTACTCTACTGTACTCCACCTCTACTGTACTCCACCTCTACTGTACTCTACTGTACTCTACCTCTACTGTACTCTACCTCTGCTGTACTCTACCTCTGCTGTACTCTACCTCTACTGTACTCTACCTCTACTGTACCTCTACTGTACTCTACTGTACTCTACCTCTACTGTACTCTACCTCTACTGTACTCTACCTCTACTGTACTTCTACTGTACTCTACTGTACTCTACCTCTCTACTGTACTCTACCTCTACTGTACTCCACCTCTACTGTACTCCACCTCTACTGTACTCCACCTCTACTGTACTCCACCTCTACTGTACTCTACCTCTGCTGTACTCTACCTCTGCTGTACTCTACCTCTACTGTACTCTACCTCTACTGTACTTCTACTGTACTCTACCTCTACTGTACTCTACCTCTACTGTACTCTACCTCTACTGTACTCTACCTCTACTGTACTTCTACTGTACTCTACTGTACTCTACCTCTCTACTGTACTCCACCTCTACTGTACTCCACCTCTACTGTACTCCACCTCTACTGTACTCCACCTCTACTGTACTCCACCTCTACTGTACTCTACCTCTACTCTACCTCTACTCTACTGTACTCTACTGTACTCTACCTCTACTGTACTCCACCTCTACTGTACTCCACCTCTACTGTACTCCACCTCTACTGTACTCCACCTCTACTCTACCTCTACTGTACTCTACTGTACTCTACCTCTACTGTACTCTACCTCTACTCTACTCTACCTCTACTGTACTCTACCTCTACTGTACTCCACCTCTACTGTACTCCACCTCTACTGTACTCTCCCTCTACTGTACTCTCCCTCTACTGTACTCTACCTCTACTGTACTCTACCTCTACTGTACTCTACTGTACTCTACCTCTACTGTACTCTACCTCTACTGTACTCTCCCTCTACTGTACTCTACCTCTACTGTACTCTACCTCTACTGTACTCTCCCTCTACTGTACTCTCCCTCTACTGTACTCTACCTCTACTGTACTCTACCTCTACTGTACTCTCCCTCTACTGTACTCTACTGTACTCTACCTCTACTGTACTCTACCTCTACTGTACTCTACCTCTACTGTACTCTACCTAGTGGTGCAACGGATCATCATTGATCCGTGATCCGTTCGGATCAATATCTTCGGTTCGGCACACACGTGATCCGCGGATTGATTTATGAAAAAAAATAAAGTTGTGCGCATGTTCAGTCCACACACAGCGTGGTCATGGCGAGCGGAGGAACGGAGGAGCTTGAACGCCCCGCGTCATTTAATTCCCCTGTATGGGAGCATTTTGGCTTCCCTGTCAAATATAATGATGAAGGAAAGAGGTTAGTGGATAAAACCATGACGTGTGTAGGCACTGTGGCACAAGAAAGCCATATGACAGTAGGGCTGTCAACGAATATTCTAAATTCGAATATATATTCGAATAGTTTTAAAAAACAGAATATCGAAGGTGAAAATTAATATTCGAATGTGGAAAAACGTCCGCGGTAGCAGAGACGCGGCTGTCTGCTTTGTGAGTGGGCGCGCTGCCTGAGGGATCAGGGACAGGTCATTTTATTTAACGTTAAACAGAAACATTACTAAAGTGTAGGTAAGTGTAGAGCGTGACGCCTCATTCGCGCCGCAAGATCTCCGGACGCGCGTAAACGCGTCTTTACATTGACTTAACATTGAAATCACTCGCATCGTCAGACGCTCTATTCGCGTTTGGTGTGAACGCAGCATGGGTGAGGGCAAGAGAGAGAAAGAGGTCTGCGGGTCTTGGCCATTAGTTGATTTACTTGTTTTTGTGTAGGTAATACGTTGTCAAATATGTTTAAACTTAAATAAGCTATCTATACAAGTAGTTATGACTCTTTGTATTAATTTGTCCTGTTATTGACGTAATGCGCAACCAGATGTTCGAATAGTTCGAATGTGTTTTTTTAGAGGGAATATTTTTGAGCATGTTTAACAGCCCTATATTGGAAACACATCAAGCATTGGTCCATGGTTAAAGGAATGTTGCACTTTAAGTTGTTTTTCATTAATTATGTTAAAAAGAAGATATTGTGCCTTGTGCACTTTAAGTTGATTTTACATATTTTATTTGAATAATTTAAAAGTGTTAATAAACAAACAAAAAAAAAAAAATGTTTTTGCTGATCCGAAAAATGATCCGATCCGTGACTCTGATCCGAGAAACGATCCGAACCGTGAGTTTTTTGATCCGTTGCACCCCTAACTCTACCTCTACTGTACTCTACCTCTACCGTACTCTACCGTACTCTACCTCTACTGTACTCTACCTCTACCGTACTGTACTCTACTCTACTGTCCTCTACTGTAGTCTACCTCTACTGTACTGTCCTCTACCTCTACTGTACTCTACCTCTACTGTACGCTACCTCTACTATACTCTACCTCACCTCTACTGTACTCTACTGTACTCTACCTCTACTGTACTCTACCGCTACTGTATTCTACCTCTACTGTACTCTACCTCTACTGTACCTCTACTGTACTCTACCCTACTCTACCTCTACTGTACTCTACTCTACCTCTACTGTACTCTACTCTACCTCTACTGTACCTCTACTGTACTGTCCTCTACTGTCCTCTACTGTCCTCTACTGTACTCTACTGTACTCTACTGTACTCTACCTCTACTGTACTCTACCTCTACTGTACTCTACCTCTACTGTACTCTACCTCTACTGTACTCTACCTCTACTGTACTCTACCTCTACTGTACTCTACCTCTACTGTACTCTACCTCTACTGTACTCTACCTCTACCGTACTCTACCGTACTCTACCTCTACTGTACTCTACCTCTACTGTACTCTACCTCTACCGTACTCTACCGTACTCTACCTCTACTGTACTCTACCTCTACTGTACTGTACTCTACTCTACTGTCCTCTACTGTAGTCTACCTCTACTGTACTGTCCTCTACCTCTACTGTACTCTACCTCTACTGTACGCTACCTCTACTATACTCTACCTCACCTCTACTGTACTCTACTGTACTCTACCTCTACTGTACTCTACCGCTACTGTATTCTACCTCTACTGTACTCTACCTCTACTGTACCTCTACTGTACTCTACCCTACTCTACCTCTACTGTACTCTACTCTACCTCTACTCTACCTCTACTGTACTCTACTCTACCTCTACTCTACCTCTACTGTACCTCTACTGTACTGTCCTCTACTGTCCTCTACTGTCCTCTACTGTACTCTACTGTACTCTACTGTACTCTACTGTACTCTACTGTACTCTACCTCTACTGTACTGTACTCTACTGTACTCTACCTCTACTGTACTCTACCTCTACTGTACTCTACCTCTACTGTACTCTACTCTACCCTACTCTACCTCTACTGTACTCTACTCTACCTCTACTCTACCTCTACTGTACCTCTACTGTACTGTCCTCTACTGTCCTCTACTGTCCTCTACTGTCCTCTACTGTACTCTACTGTACTCTACTGTACTCTACCTCTACTGTACTCTACCTCTACTGTACTCTACCTCTACTGTACTCTACCTCTACTGTACTCTACCTCTACTGTACTCTACCTCTACTGTACTCTACCTCTACTGTACTGTACTCTACTGTGCTCTACCTCTACTGTACTGTACTCTACTGTACTCTACCTCTACTGTACTGTACTCTACTGTACCTCTACTGTACTGTCCTCTACTGTCCTCTACTGTCCTCTACTGTCCTCTACTGTCCTCTACTGTACTCTACTGTACTCTACTGTACTCTACTGTACTCTACCTCTACTGTACTGTACTCTACTGTGCTCCACCTCTACTGTACTGTACTCTACTGTACTCTACCTCTACTGTACTGTACTCTACCTCTACTGTACTGTACTCTACTGTACTCTACCTCTACTGTACTCTACCTCTACTGTACTCTACCTCTACTGTACTCTACTATAACGCAATATTGTAAAACATTAAATCTCTAAAAAATTAACTAAGTAACGCAATTAGTCACTTTTTAAGGGAGTAACGCAATATTGTAACGCATTAATTATCTAAAAAATTAACTAAGTAATGCAATTAGTTACTTTTTATGGGAGTAATGCAATATTGTAACATTAATTCTCTACAAAATTAACTAATTAACGCAATTACTTACTTTTTAATGGAGTAACACAATATTGTAACATTAATTCTCTAAAAAATTAACTAATGTAATTACTTACTTTTTAAGGGAGTAACGCAATATTGTAACGCATTAACTATCTAAAAAATTAACTAAGTAACGCAATTAGTCACTTTTTAAGGGAGTAACACAATATTGTAATGCATTAATTCTCTAAAAAATTAACTAAGTAACGCAGTTAGTTACTTTTTAAGGGAGTGACAATATTGTAACGCATTCATTCTCTAAAAAATTAACTAAGTAACGCAATTAGTCACTTTTTAAGGGAGTAATGCAATATTGTAACGCATTACTTTTCTAGAAAGAATGACTAAGTAATGCAATTACTTTTTAAGGGAGTAACACAATATTGTAACACATTTATTCTCTAAAAAATTAACTAAGTAAAGCAATTAGTCACTTTTTAAGGGAGTAACGCAATATTGTAACGCATTAATTATCTAAAAAATTAACTAAGTAACGCAATTACTTTTAAGGGAGTAACGCAATATTGTAACACATTAAATCTCTAAAAAATTAAGTAACACAATTAGTCACTTTTTAAGGGAGTAACGCAATATTGTAACGCATTAATTACCTAAAAAATTAACTAAGTAACGCAATTACTTATCTTTTAAGGGAGTAACGCAATATTGTAACGCATTAATTATCAAAAAATTAATTAAGTAACACAATTACTTTTAAGGGAGTAACGCAATATTGTAACACATTAAATCTCTAAAAAATTAACTAAGTAACACAATTAGTCACTTTTTAGGGGAGTAACGCAATATTGTAACGCATTAATTACCTAAAAAATTAACTAAGTAACGCAATTACTTATTTTTTAAGGGAGTAACGCAATATTGTAACGCATTAATTATCAAAAAATTAATTAAGTAACACAATCAGTCACTTTTTAAGGGAGTAACGCAATATTGTAACGCATTAATTACCTAAAAAATTAACTAAGTAACGCAATTACTTATCTTTTAAGGGAGTAACGCAATATTGTAACGCATTAATTATCAAAAAATTAATTAACGCAATTACTTTTAAGGGAGTAACGCAATATTGTAACACATTAAATCTCTAAAAAATTAACTAAGTAACACAATTAGTCACTTTTTAGGGGAGTAACGCAATATTGTAACGCATTAATTACCTAAAAAATTAACTAAGTAACGCAATTACTTATTTTTTAAGGGAGTAATGCAATATTGTAACGCATTACTTTTCTAGAAAGAATTACTAAGTAATGTAGCCTTCCTGTAGCTCAAACAGTAGAGCGTTGGCGCTAGCAACGCCAAGGTCATGGGTTCGATTCCCAGGGAAAGCAAGGACATGACAAAATGAAAAATGTGTTCCTTGAATGCAATGTAAGTCGCTTTGGATAAAAGCGTCTGCCAAATGCATAAATGTAAATGTAAATGCAATTACTTTTAAGGGAGTAACGCAATATTGTAACACATTCATTCTCTAAAAAAGTAACGTAAAGTAATGCAATTAGTTACTTTTTAAGGAAGTAACGCAGTATTGTAACATTACTTTTCAAAGTAACTTTCCCCAGCACTGTTCATCTGCCAGGATTATTCTCTAGTTTAGTCTGGTTTGGCTTTGACGGATGTTTGGACTCACCAGGAAGGATCCGAACATGGCGATGGACGACAGAAAGTGCCAGATGTCGTGGTCATCGAAGAAGGAGAGCAGAATACACTCGCGGTTGTGCTCGCGAGACTCCGCTGGGGTTTTCTGGACACACACATGGAGTCTGATCAACACAAGTGTGTGTGTGTGTGTGTGTGTGTGTGTGTGTGTGACTGAGTGTGAGAGTATGAGTGTGTGTGAGACTCACCTGCCATGTACTAAGTCCCTGAAAGAAGAAGAACAGAGCGAAGCCCCAAACCACAGCAGTGAAGAGGATACACACCAGAGCCAGACACTTGATACGCTCACCGCTGCGCAGCTACACACACACACAGACACACAGACACACACACACACACACACACACACACACACACACAGTAAAATCATGTCAAATACAAAGATCTTCAAAGATCTGAATGAGACTAACAGAGATTTAATCGATCATGACCACAGGA
>CM040800.1:542736-550236 GCA_022829025.1 Squalius cephalus | reverse complement strand
TAAATGGAGAAAAATCGATCATAACTCCAGTAAACTATGGAGTGCCGCAGGGATCTGTCTTAGGCCCTCTATTATTCTCAATATATATGCTGCCACTTGGAAATATTATAAGGAAACATGGAATTAGTTTCCATTGTTATGCTGATGACACTCAAATATATATTTCATCACGGCCGGATGAAAACGCTAAATTATCCAAATTGACAGAGTGTGTTAAAGATATAAAAGATTGGATGACGCGCAATTTCCTTTTATTGAATCCAGACAAGACAGAGGTAATACTTATCGGTTCAAAAAACTGCCCACAAAACCTCTCACACTACAACTTTAACATAGTAGGATGTCCTGTTACTTTATCCTCTACAGTAAAAGACCTGGGTGTTATACTAGACTGCAACCTGTCTTTTGAAAATCATATTTCATATGTTACAAGAACAGCCTTTTTCCACCTTAGAAACATTGCTAAGCTACGTAACATGCTATCAGTTTCTGATGCAGAAAAGTTAGTTCATGCATTCATGACCTCGAGACTAGATTACTGTAATGCTTTATTAGCTGGTTGTCCTGCATCCTCAATAAACAAGCTACAGTTAGTTCAAAATGCCGCCGCTAGAGTTCTAACTAGATCAAGAAAATATGATCATATAACACCAATTTTATCATCACTACATTGGTTACCTATAAAGTCACGTATTAATTACAAGGTATTGCTACTGACTTATAAAGCCCTAAACGGCTTAGCTCCAGTCTATTTAACCGATCTTCTATCGCCCTATAATCCATCGCGCTCTTTAAGATCACTAAATTCGAGGCTTTTGGTCCCTAGGATATCCAGATCCACCAAAGGAGGGAGAGCATTTTCACATTTAGCTCCAAAACTCTGGAATAGTCTTCCGGATACTGTTCGTTGCTCAGACTCGCTCTCCCAGTTTAAAACTAGATTAAAGACGCATCTCTTCAGCCAGGCATTTATATAATACTTTTAATCTTACAGTTAAATCCGGTCTCTAGTTCATAAACGCCAGAGGAGAACTGGCCCCCGACTGAGCCCGGGTTCTCCCAAGGTTTTTTTTTCTCCATTAGGTCCTGATGGAGTTTTTCGGTTCCTTGCCACTGTTGCCTTTGGCTTGCTCAGTTGGGGATATTTGGGGATATTTAATTGAATTAATCAATCAACGATACCATTGATCAGCATTACCAAACGTGGACGTTCCACTAGAAACAAACATTGATGTATTGTTTTAATTTATTACTGTGAAGCTGCTTTGATACAACCTATGTTGTGAAAAGCGCTATATAAATAAACTTGACTTGACTTGACAAAATCAAGTAATGTAATGTAGAACCCTTTCTCTGTAATGTAGAACCCTTTCTCTGTAATGTAGAACACTTTATCTGTAAAGTAGAACCCTTTATCTGTATTGTAGAACACTATCTGTATTGAAGAACCCTTCATCTGTAATGTAGAACCCTTTATCTGTAAAGTAGAACCCTTTATCTGTATTGTAGAACACTATCTGTATTGAAGAACCCTTCATCTGTAATGTAGAACCCTTTATCTGTAATGTAGAACCCTTCATCTGTAATGTAGAACACTTTATCTGTAAAGTAGAACCCTTTATCTGTATTGTAGAACACTATCTGTATTGAAGAACCCTTCATCTGTAATGTAGAACCCTTTATCTGTAATGTAGAACCCTTCATCTGTAATGTAGAACCCTTCATCTGTATTATAGAACCCTTCATCTGTAATGTAGAACCCTTCATCTGTATTGTAGAACCCTTTATCTGTATTGTAATGTAGAACCCTTCATCTGTAATGTAGAACCCTTTATCTGTATTATAGAACCCTTCATCTGTAATGTAGAACCCTTCATCTGTATTGTACAACCCTTCATCTGTAATGTAGAACCCTTTATCTGTAATGTAGAACCCTTCATCTGTAATGTAGAACCCTTCATCTGTATTATAGAACCCTTCATCTGTAATGTAGAACCCTTCATCTGTATTGTAGAACCCTTTATCTGTATTGTAATGTAGAACCCTTCATCTGTAATGTAGAACCCTTTATCTGTATTATAGAACCCTTCATCTGTAATGTAGAACCCTTAATCTGTATTGTACAACCCTTCATCTGTAATGTAGAACCCTTCGTCTGTAATGTAGAACCCTTCGTCTGTAATGTAGAACCCTTCATCTGTATTATAGAACCCTTCATCTGTAATGTAGAACCCTTCATCTGTATTATAGAATCCTTCATCTGTAATGTAGAACCCTTCATCTGTATTATAGAACCCTTCATCTGTATTGTAATGTAGAACCCTTCATCTGTAATGTAGAACCCTGTATTGTAATGTAGAACCCTTCATCTGTAATGTAGAACCCTTTATCTGTAATGTAGAATCCTTTATCTGTAATGTAGAATCCTTTATCTGTAATGTAGAACACTTTATCTGTATTGTAGAACCCCTTATCTGTAATGTAGAACCCTTTATCTGTATTGTAGAACCCTTTATCTGTAATGTAGAACCCTTTATCTGTATTGTAGAACCCTTCATCTGTAATGTAGAACCCTTCGTCTGTAATGTAGAACCCTTCGTCTGTAATGTAGAACCCTTCATCTGTATTATAGAACCCTTCATCTGTAATGTAGAACCCTTCATCTGTATTATAGAACCCTTCATCTGTAATGTAGAACCCTTCATCTGTATTATAGAACCCTTCATCTGTAATGTAGAACCCTTCATCTGTATTGTAGAACCCTTCATCTGTATTGTAATGTAGAACCCTTCATCTGTAATGTAGAACCCTTCATCTGTAATGTAGAACCCTTTATCTGTAATGCTCCATTACTAGAACGGATAGCAGTTGATCCACACTTCGGCACGCATGCGATTCGCGGATTAAATGCTAAATTTATCCATCATAGAGTGAAAGTTTATCATTAGGACGTGTTTTGTCTTGGCAATTTACATATTAAACAATTTTAAATACAGAAGAAGAGGCGAAAATCAGGACTCGGGCGATTTCAACATTAATATGATTGTTATTAACACTGAACTGATTCCTCTTTCGCGTTTCATTGCCCTTGAACAGACACGCACACAGTTCTGTCTAAACACCCGTCTCGGCCAGAGTTCTCTCGGTTCTGTCATCAGTGAACAGTTGAGGAGGAAACCGGATGCGTGTCAGTTTATTCGGTCTTAAAGGGACAGTAGCCTAATATTCCTGCTGTTCTCTGTCATTAATGCTGATAAAACAACAGCTTTAACAAAGATGAAACTTTATTTAATTTCTACAGTGAACAAATAGTGTGAATTAACATTTAGGCTTAATTATTAATCTCTGTACCTGAACACTGTTAGACTTTAACTTTGTTATTTAGTGTTCATCTCTGCTTGTACTTTGTGTATTTGTTCTTATTTTATTACTGACTGTTCACTTGTTTTTAAATAATGCTAGTAGTTTTTGATGTGGTATTGAAGAACTTCAAGTGAGCTTTAAGCAATAAATGAGAAGCAAAGTTAGCCCCCCCCCCCCCCCCATATATATGTATATTTTTATTTTTATGCTGATCCAAAAAATTATCCGATCCGTGGCTCAAATATGTTCCAAACCATGAATTTTGGGATCAGTTCCACCACTACTGTTACACAGTGACATGTGATGCTCTGAGATCTCTGACACACACACACACTCACACTCACCGAACTGGAAGTTGGTGTAGTTGGGACACACGTGGTAACAGGCGCTCAGCAGCCCCTCCATCATCAGAGCCGTGCCCATAGCGTAATACAGGCCGAAGTGCTTCGGGATCCCACACTCCTGAAACACACACACACACACACACACACAGACGTCAGTTACAGCGTCAGTGTGGACCCGGTGTGTGTCTCTGCTCACACACACTCACCACAGTGTTGCTGTCGTGTCGCTCCAGCACTGCTCCCACACATACACACACACACACCCACACCCACTCGCTCGCTCGCTCGCTCGCTCGCTCGCTCGCTCGCTCGCACGCACGCACGCACGCTCGCTCGCTCACTCACTCACTCACTCACACACTCACACACTCACTCACTCACTCACTCACTCACTCACCAAGGCGTGTGTGTCGTGTCTCTCCAGGGCTCGGTTGTGCAGGATGTCCCGCTGGAGCACGATGAGCAGGAACAGCAGACCCAGCAGAACATAACCCAGGTTACTCAGGATGTTGTTGAACGAGCTGAACACATCAGACACAGAGCAGGTTATGTACCTGTGACAGATCCACAGCGAGAACCATAACCATATCTAACCTAACCCTAACCCATAACCATATCTAACCTAACCCTAACCCATAACTACATCAGCGCTCACGTCAGCGGAGGATGAGACCGTATCCTCCTCATCACTGCGCCACATGACGCTTACTGAGAATTATGGATGTAACTTCCGTTAAGCTGTAAATAATCAGTGAAAGACTCGCTCTATGGACGCAATTATATATATTTTTAAACTGTGTACAATGACATCACATTATATATTATTATAATTCTTATATATTATTCTGTATTATGTAACATAACGTTGCCTTAATCAAAAATGGTCATTAACTTCAGCATTGCGTGACACTATTCAGAGTGATTTCCGTCATTCTGACAGATAATAAACTGTACCTGTGAAAACACACCTGGACAGAGGCGTGAGGATTAGAGGAGAAGAACGAGAGATTCCAGTGAATTATTAATGGCATATATCATATATGTAATATGTATATGTTGTCCTTTTTCATACTTTTACAGCGGAATGCAAAGGGAAAAAAGAAAGTGATCCTGAGGAGAAGAAAGCAGCGGCTGATACGAGCTCTTGCCGTAGATATTCTTGTCATAACGTCACGTTAAAATACCAGGTGTACGTTATTCTCACGTTACTCTTAAATAAATCATGAAGGGACACCGACAGCTCATCCAGTCAGACTGACGGACACGCTTTATTCCTGATGATTTCAAATGATTCGTTTCAGTCTTTGTGAATGGAAGTTCCCCAAACCGGAAGTGCCACCCATAATTCAACACGCAGTGACATCATCAGGAATAAAGAGGATTCCGATTGGCTGCCAATGTTTTATCGTTCATCAGCTGAAAACAAAAACACTCTGAGAGTGATCCAGCGATACTGATGTGGCCTTGCACTCGCTGCGATACTGATGTGGCCTTGCACTACGCCATCGCTGCGGTACTGATGTGGCCTTGCACTACGCCATCGCTGCGGTACTGATGTGGCCTTGCGCTACACCATCGCTGCGGTACTGATGTGGCCTTGCGCTACACCATCGCTGCGGTACTGATGTGGCCTTGCGCTACGCCATCGCTGCGGTACTGATGTGGCCTTGCACTACGCCATCGCTGCGGTACTGATGTGGCCTTGCACTACGCCATCGCTGCGGTACTGATGTGGCCTTGCACTACGCCATCGCTGCGGTACTGATGTGGCCTTGCACTACGCCATCGCTGCGGTACTGATGTGGCCTTGCGCTACACCATCGCTGCGGTACTGATGTGGCCTTGCGCTACACCATCGCTGCGGTACTGATGTGGCCTTGCACTACGCCATCGCTGCGGTACTGATGTGGCCTTGCACTACGCCATCGCTGCGGTACTGATGTGGCCTTGCACTGCGCCATCGCTGCGGTACTGATGTGGCCTTGCACTACGCCATCGCTGCGGTACTGATGTGGCCTTGCGCTACACCATCGCTGCGGTACTGATGTGGCCTTGCACTACGCCATCGCTGCGGTACTGATGTGGCCTTGCACTACACCATCGCTGCGGTACTGATGTGGCCTTGTACTACGCCATCGCTGCGGTACTGATGTGGCCTTGCACTACACCATCGCTGCGGTACTGATGTGGCCTTGCGCTACACCATCGCTGCGGTACTGATGTGGCCTTGCACTACGCCATCGCTGCGGTACTGATGTGACCTTGCACTACGCCATCGCTGCGGTACTGATGTGGCCTTGCACTACGCCATCGCTGCGGTACTGATGTGGCCTTGCGCTACGCCATCGCTGCGGTACTGATGTGACCTTGCGCTACGCCATCGCTGCGGTACTGATGTGGCCTTGCACTACGCCATCGCTGCGGTACTGATGTGGCCTTCACTACGCCATCGCTGCAATACTGATGTGGCCTTGCACTACGCCATCGCTGCGGTACTGATGTGGCCTTCACTACGCCATCGCTGCGGTACTGATGTGGCCTTGCACTACGCCATCGCTGCAATACTGATGTGGCCTTGCGCTACGCCATCGCTGCGGTACTGATGTGACCTTGCACTACGCCATCGCTGCGGTACTGATGTGGCCTTCACTACGCCATCGCTGCAATACTGATGTGGCCTTGCACTACGCCATCGCTGCGGTACTGATGTGGCCTTCACTACGCCATCGCTGCGGTACTGATGTGGCCTTGCACTACGCCATCGCTGCGGTACTGATGTGGCCTTGCGCTACGCCATCGCTGCGGTACTGATGTGACCTTGCACTACGCCATCGCTGCGGTACTGATGTGGCCTTCACTACGCCATCGCTGCGGTACTGATGTGGCCTTCACTACGCCATCGCTGCGGTACTGATGTGGCCTTCACTACGCCATCGCTGCAATACTGATGTGGCCTTGCACTACGCCATCGCTGCGGTACTGATGTGGCCTTCACTACGCCATCGCTGCGGTACTGATGTGGCCTTCACTACGCCATCGCTGCGGTACTGATGTGGCCTTGCGCTACACCATCGCTGCGGTACTGATGTGGCCTTGCGCTACACCATCGCTGCGGTACTGATGTGGCCTTGCACTACGCCATCGCTGCGGTACTGATGTGGCCTTGCACTACGCCATCGCTGCGGTACTGATGTGGCCTTGCACTACGCCATCGCTGCGGTACTGATGTGGCCTTGCACTACGCCATCGCTGCGGTACTGATGTGGCCTTGCACTACGCCATCGCTGCGGTACTGATGTGGCCTTGCGCTACGCCATCGCTGCGGTACTGATGTGGCCTTGCACTACACCATCGCTGCGGTACTGATGTGGCCTTGCACTACGCCATCGCTGCGGTACTGATGTGGCCTTGCACTACGCCATCGCTGCGGTACTGATGTGGCCTTGCACTACGCCATCGCTGCGGTACTGATGTGGCCTTGCACTACGCCATCGCTGCGGTACTGATGTGGCCTTGCACTACACCATCGCTGCGATACTGATGTGACCTTGCACTACGCCATCGCTGCGGTACTGATGTGGCCTTGCACTACACCATCGCTGCGGTACTGATGTGGCCTTGCACTACGCCATCGCTGCGGTACTGATGTGGCCTTGCTCTACGCCATCGCTGCCGTACTGATGTGGCCTTGCACTACGCCATCGCTGCGGTACTGATGTGGCCTTGCACTACACCATCGCTGCGGTACTGATGTGGCCTTGCGCTACACCATCGCTGCAATACTGATGTGGCC
>CM040800.1:530236-537736 GCA_022829025.1 Squalius cephalus | reverse complement strand
AGCCGGAGAGTGAGTCTTGTGTGTTAGTAAGACGCACACACACACACACACACACACACACACACAGATCTTACCCAAGAGAGATGCTAAACGTATACAAATATGCAGAAAAGAGAATAAAAGAACAAACATGTCAATAAAGTGCCTCATTAAAGACTTTAATCTCGATCAGTCAATACCAACTAACTCATACAGGTGTGTGATCAGTTACCTGTCTCTGCAGGTGATGCGTCAGGGTTCAGAAGCCCCTCCCTCTTCCTGTTCATCCTGAGGAAGACAGAGTGTGATTGGCTGTCATGTGATGACGAATGGAACATCGACTCAGTTACTGAACTGAACCGAATCAACACTGGTGTCTTGAACTGAACTGAATCAACACTGGTGTCTTGAACTGAACTGAATCAGCACTGTTGTCTTGAACTGAACTGAATCAACCCTGTTGTCTTGAACTGAACTGAATCAGCACTGTTGTCTTGAACTGAACCGAATCAACACTGTTGTCTTGAACTGAACTGAATCAGCACTGTTGTCTTGAACTGAACCGAATCAACACTGGTGTCTTGAACTGAACTGAATCAACCCTGTTGTCTTGAACTGAACTGAATCAGCACTGTTGTCTTGAACTGAACCGAATCAACACTGTTGTCTTGAACTGAACTGAATCAGCACTGTTGTCTTGAACCGAACTGAATCAACCCTGTTGTCTTGAACCGAACTGAATCAACCCTGTTGTCTTGAACCGAACTGAATCAGCACTGTTGTCGTGAACCGAACTGAGTCAACAGTGTTGTTGTGAACTGAACTCTGAATCAACACTGTTGTCTTGAACCGAACTGAATCAACCCTGTTGTCTTGAACCGAACTGAGTCATCACTGTTGTCGTGAACCGAACTGAGTCAACAGTGTTGTTGTGAACTGAACTCTGA
Source organism: Squalius cephalus (assembly GCA_022829025.1). Classification (NCBI taxonomy): domain Eukaryota; kingdom Metazoa; phylum Chordata; class Actinopteri; order Cypriniformes; family Leuciscidae; genus Squalius; species Squalius cephalus. The sequence continues at coordinate 536,810 of CM040800.1, read as the reverse complement.
ATCAACACTGTTGTCTTGAACTGAATCAACACTGGTGTCTTGAACTGAACCGAATCAACACTGTTGTCTTGAACTGAACTGAATCAGCACTGTTGTCTTGAACTGAACCGAATCAACACTGGTGTCTTGAACTGAACCGAATCAACACTGTTGTCTTGAACTGAACTGAATCAGCACTGTTGTCTTGAACTGAACCGAATCAACACTGGTGTCTTGAACTGAACTGAATCAGCACTGTTGTCTTGAACTGAACCGAATCAACACTGTTGTCTTGAACTGAACTGAATCAGCACTGGTGTCTTGAACTGAACTGAATCAGCACTGTTGTCTTGAACTGAACCGAATCAACACTGTTGTCTTGAACTGAACTGAATCAGCACTGTTGTCTTGAACTGAACCGAATCAACACTGGTGTCTTGAACTGAACTGAATCAACCCTGTTGTCTTGAACTGAACTGAATCAGCACTGTTGTCTTGAACTGAACCGAATCAACACTGTTGTCTTGAACTGAACTGAATCAGCACTGTTGTCTTGAACCGAACTGAATCAACCCTGTTGTCTTGAACCGAACTGAATCAACCCTGTTGTCTTGAACCGAACTGAATCAGCACTGTTGTCGTGAACCGAACTGAGTCAACAGTGTTGTTGTGAACTGAACTCTGAATCAACACTGTTGTCTTGAACCGAACTGAATCAACCCTGTTGTCTTGAACCGAACTGAGTCATCACTGTTGTCGTGAACCGAACTGAGTCAACAGTGTTGTTGTGAACTGAACTCTGAATCAACACTGTTGTCTTGAACTGAATCAACACTGGTGTCTTGAACTGAACCGAATCAACACTGTTGTCTTGAACTGAACTGAATCAGCACTGTTGTCTTGAACTGAACCGAATCAACACTGTTGTCTTGAACTGAACTGAATCAGCACTGTTGTCTTGAACTGAACCGAATCAACACTGGTGTCTTGAACTGAACTGAATCAACCCTGTTGTCTTGAACTGAACTGAATCAGCACTGTTGTCTTGAACTGAACCGAATCAACACTGTTGTCTTGAACTGAACTGAATCAGCACTGTTGTCTTGAACTGAACCGAATCAACACTGTTGTCTTGAACTGAACTGAATCAACACTGTTGTCTTGAACTGAACTGAATCAACCCTGTTGTCTTGAACTGAACTGAATCAACCCTGTTGTCTTGAACTGAACTGAATCAGCACTGTTGTCTTGAACTGAACCGAATCAACACTGTTGTCTTGAACTGAACTGAATCAGCACTGTTGTCTTGAACTGAACCGAATCAACACTGGTGTCTTGAACTGAACTGAATCAACCCTGTTGTCTTGAACTGAACTGAATCAGCACTGTTGTCTTGAACCGAACTGAATCAACCCTGTTGTCTTGAACTGAACTGAATCAGCACTGGTGTCTTGAACTGAACTGAATCAGCACTGTTGTCTTGAACTGAACCGAATCAACACTGTTGTCTTGAACTGAACTGAATCAGCACTGTTGTCTTGAACTGAACCGAATCAACACTGGTGTCTTGAACTGAACTGAATCAACCCTGTTGTCTTGAACTGAACTGAATCAGCACTGTTGTCTTGAACTGAACCGAATCAACACTGTTGTCTTGAACTGAACTGAATCAGCACTGTTGTCTTGAACCGAACTGAATCAACCCTGTTGTCTTGAACCGAACTGAATCAACCCTGTTGTCTTGAACCGAACTGAATCAGCACTGTTGTCGTGAACCGAACTGAGTCAACAGTGTTGTTGTGAACTGAACTCTGAATCAACACTGTTGTCTTGAACCGAACTGAATCAACCCTGTTGTCTTGAACCGAACTGAGTCATCACTGTTGTCGTGAACCGAACTGAGTCAACAGTGTTGTTGTGAACTGAACTCTGAATCAACACTGTTGTCTTGAACTGAATCAACACTGGTGTCTTGAACTGAACCGAATCAACACTGTTGTCTTGAACTGAACTGACTCAACCCTGTTGTCTTGAACTGAACTGAATCAACACTGTTGTCTTGAACCGAACTGAATCAACCCTGTTGTCTTGAACTGAACTGACTCAACCCTGTTGTCTTGAACCGAACTGAATCAACCCTGTTGTCTTGAACTGAACTGACTCAACCCTGTTGTCTTGAACCGAACTGAATCAACCCTGTTGTCTTGAACTGAACTGACTCAACCCTGTTGTCTTGAACCGAACTGAATCAACCCTGTTGCCTTGATGTCTTGAACCGAATCAACACTGTTGTCTTGAACTGAATCAACACTGTTGTCTTGAACTGAATCAACACTGGTGTCTTGAACTGAACTGAATCAGCACTGGTGTCTTGAACTGAACTGAATCAACACTGTTGTCTTGAACTGAACTGAATCAGCACTGTTGTCTTGAACCGAACTGAATCAACCCTGTTGTCTTGAACCGAACTGAATCAGCACTGGTGTCTTGAACCGAACTGACTCAACCCTGTTGTCTTGAACTGAACTGAATCAGCACTGTTGTCTTGAACTGAACTGAATCAACACTGTTGTCTTGAACCGAACTGAATCAGCACTGTTGTCTTGAACCGAACTGACTCAACCCTGTTGTCTTGAACCGAACTGAATCAACCCTGTTGCCTTGATGTCTTGAACCGAATCAACACTGTTGTCTTGAACTGAACTGAATCAACACTGTTGTCTTGAACTGAACTGAATCAACACTGTTGTCTTGAACTGAACTGAATCAGCACTGTTGTCTTGAACCGAACTGAATCAACACTGTTGTCTTGAACCGAACTGAATCAACCCTGTTGTCTTGAACCGAACTGAATCAGCACTGTTGTCTTGAACCGAACTGACTCAACCCTGTTGTCTTGAACTGAACTGAATCAGCACTGTTGTCTTGAACTGAACTGAATCAACACTGTTGTCTTGAACCGAACTGAATCAGCACTGTTGTCTTGAACCGAACTGACTCAACCCTGTTGTCTTGAACCGAACTGAATCAACCCTGTTGCCTTGATGTCTTGAACCGAATCAACACTGTTGTCTTGAACTGAACTGAATCAACACTGTTGTCTTGAACTGAACTGAATCAACACTGTTGTCTTGAACTGAACTGAATCAGCACTGTTGTCTTGAACCGAACTGAATCAACCTGTTGTCTTGAACCGAACTGAATCAACCCTGTTGTCTTGAACCGAACTGAATCAGCACTGTTGTCGTGAACCGAACTGAGTCAACAGTGTTGTTGTGAACTGAACTCTGAATCAACACTGTTGTCTTGAACCGAACTGAATCAACCCTGTTGTCTTGAACCGAACTGAGTCATCACTGTTGTCGTGAACCGAACTGAGTCAACAGTGTTGTTGTGAACTGAACTCTGAATCAACACTGTTGTCTTGAACTGAATCAACACTGGTGTCTTGAACTGAACCGAATCAACACTGTTGTCTTGAACTGAACTGACTCAACCCTGTTGTCTTGAACCGAACTGAATCAACCCTGTTGCCTTGATGTCTTGAACTGAACTGAATCAACATTGGTGTCTTTAATTGAACTGAATCCACAGTGTTGTCTTGAACTGAACTGAATCATCACTGTTGACTTGAACTGAACTGAATCAACCCTGTTGTCTTGAACTGAACTGAATCAACACTGCTGTATTGAACTGAACTGAATCAACACTGTTGTCTTGAACTGAACTGAATCAACACTGTTGTCTTGAACTGAACTGAATCAACACTGTTGTCTTGAACTGAACTGAATCAACACTGTTGTCTTGAACTGAACTGAATCAACACTGTTGTCTTGAACTGAACTGAATCAGCACTGTTGTCTTGAACTGAACCGAATCCACAGTGTTGTCTTGAACTGAACTGAATCATCACTGTTGACTTGAACTGAACTGAATCAACCCTGTTGTCTTGAACTGAACTGAATCAACCCTGTTGTCTTGAACTGAACTGAATCAACACTGCTGTATTGAACTGAACTGAATCAACACTGTTGTCTTGAACTGAACTGAATCAACACTGTTGTCTTGAACTGAACTGAATCAACACTGTTGTCTTGAACTGAACTGAATCAACACTGTTGTCTTGAACTGAACTGAATCAACACTGTTGTCTTGAACTGAACTGAATCAACACTGGTGTCTTGAACTGAACTGAATCAACACTGTTGTGTTCTGCTTGACCACAGACTCTCGTGTGTCGTACCTCTTGTTCTCCACACAGGCCACCAGGAACGTGAGCAGGTAGAAGGACAAGAAGATCCCCAGACAGAAGAGCATCCCCATCACATACACCTCGGCTGGAGAACACAGAGCCAATCAATGAACGAACGAACAAACGAATGAATGACTGAACGAACGTGTAGTGTGCAGCTCACAGTTAATGGCAGGAGAAACAATCACGTCCAGAGTCTTACTGCGGTTCCCGGGGTCCAGCAGCTCGTCTGAGGACAGACACACACACACACACACACCGTCAGTAAAGCGAGGGCTCTGATTGGCCGCTGCAGTGTAACGGGTAACAGCACTGACCGGGTAAGAGTGGGTAGAACCGCAGCGGTCCTCCACACGCCTCGTCCTCAGTCTTCACCACCACCACCACATAGAAGCTGTTGCTGGGGAAATCCTTCCTCTGCACACACACAGAGAGAGAGAGTGTGTGTGTGTGTGTGTGTGTGTGTGTTTATGTGTGTGTGTGTGTGTGCACGTGTGAATGAGTGAGTGAGTGAGTGAGTCAAGTCAAGTATATTTGTATAGCGCTTTTCACAATACAGATTGTATCAAAGCAGCTTCACAGTATTAAATTAAAATAATACAACAAGGTTTGTTTCTAGTGGAATTTATTGATTGATAAAATAAAATTAAATATCCCCAGAATATCCCCAACTGAGCAAGCCAAAGGCAACAGTGGCAAGGAACCGAAAAACTCCATCAGGACCTAATGGAGAAAAAAAAAACCTTGGGAGAACCCAGGCTCAGTCGGGTGCCAGTTCTCCTCTGGCGTTTATGAACTAGAGACCGGATTTACCTGTAAGATTAAAAGTATTATATGAATGCCTGGCTGAAGAGATGCGTCTTTAATCTAGTTTTAAACTGGGAGAGCGAGTCTGAGCCTCGAACAGTATCAGGAAGACTATTCCAGAGTTTTGGAGCTAAATGTGAAAATGCTCTCCCTCCTTTGGTGGATCTGGATATCCTAGGTATGACCAAACGCCTCGAATTTAGTGATCTTAAAGAGCGCGATGGATTATAGGGCGATAGAAGATCCGTTAAATAGACTGGAGCTAAGCCGTTTAGGGCTTTATAAGTCAGTAGCAATACCTTGTAATTAATATGGAACTTTATAGGTAACCAATGCAGTGATGATAAAATCGGTGTTATATGATCATATTTTCTTGATCTAGTAAGAACTCTAGCGGCGGCATTTTGGACTAACTGTAGCTTGTTTATTGAGGATGCAGGACAACCAGCTAATAAAGCATTACAGTAATCTAGTCTCGAGGTCATGAACGCATGAACTAACTTTTCTGCATCAGAAACTGATAGCATATTACGTAGCTTAGCAATGTTTCTAAGGTGGAAAAAGGCTGTTCTTGTAACATATGAAATATGATTTTCAAAAGACAGGTTCAGTCTAGTATAACACCCAGGTCTTTTACTGTAGAGGATGAAGTAACAGGACATCCTACTATGTTAAAGTTGTATTGTGAGAGGTTTTGTGGGCGGTTTTTTGAACCGATAAGTATTACCTCTGTCTTGTCTGGATTTAATAAAAGAAAATTGCGCGCCATCCAATCTTTTATATCTTTAACACACTCTGTCAATTTGGATAATTTAGCGTTTTCATCTGGCCGTGATGAAATATATATTTGAGTGTCATCAGCATAACAATGGAAACTAATTCCATGTTTCCTTATAATATTTCCAAGTGGCAGCATATATATTGAGAATAATAGAGGGCCTAAGACAGATCCCTGCGGCACTCCATAGTTTACTGGAGTTATGATCGATTTTTCTCCATTTAAATAGACAAAATGGTAGCGGTCAGATAAATATGATCTGAACCAGCTTAATGCTTGTCCTTGAACACCAGTATAATTTTGTAGTCGATCTAAGAGTATTGTGTGATCTATAGTATCGAACGCAGCACTAAGATCAAGTAAAACTAGTATTGAGATACAGCCTTGGTCAGAAGCTAAGAGTAAATCATTTGTGATTTTAACGAGCGCAGTTTCAGTGCTATGATGCGGCCTGAATCCTGACTGAAACTTTTCATAGGTGTCATTTTCTTGTAAGAAAGAGCCTAGTTGGGCAGACACCACTTTTTCTAGTATTTTAGACATAAAAGGAAGATTTGAAATGGGTCTATAATTTGCTAGGTTATTATGATCTAATTGTGGTTTCTTAATGAGTGGTTTTATAACTGCCAGTTTAAATGTTCTTGGAACATGACCTAAAGATAAAGATGAGTTAATAATATTGAGGAGAGGCTCTTCCACTACAGGTAACACTTCTTTCAGTAGTTTAGTGGGTATAGGATCTAATGAACATGTTGTTG
>CM040800.1:522736-525236 GCA_022829025.1 Squalius cephalus | reverse complement strand
GAGAGAGAGAGAGAGAGAGAGAGAGGGGGGTGTTATCATAGCCCGCCTCAGTCCGCAGTGGAGCGCCGCCGGTTCTGATAGACCCTGCCTTGTTTCTGGAGACGGTGTGGTTGTAGGAGTAGATGGTCTGGTTGTCGCTGGTGACCATGTCGTCGTACGTCACGTCGAACTGAGCGTCTCTCTGGATGACCACGTTCGTCCCGCTCACTGGACTCCAGAACCCCAGCATCAGGACCAGCCATCCCGAAACCCAGCAGAACCCCCGCATGCTGGATCCGGCATCAGCCTGAGATCTGGAGCCAGAGCCACGACACAATCAGAGTTAGCATACTTCATCTGTACTACACACTTCATCTGTACTACACACTTCATCTGTACTTCATCTGTACTACACACTTCATCTGTACTGCACACTTCATCTGTACTTCATCTGCACTACACACTACATCTGTACTGCATACTTCATCTGTACTACACACTTCATCTGTACTACACACTACATCTGTACTTCATCTGTACTACACACTTCATCTGTACTGCACACTTCATCTGTACTTCATCTGTACTACACACTTCATCTGTACTTCATCTGTACTACACACTTCATCTGTACTACACACTTCATCTGTACTTCATCTGCACTACACACTACATCTGTACTGCATACTTCATCTGTACTTCATCTGTACTACACACTTCATCTGTACTTCATCTGTACTACACACTTCATCTGTACTTCATCTGTACTACACACTTCATCTGTACTGCACACTTCATCTGTACTTCATCTGTACTACACACTTCATCTGTACTTCATCTGTACTACACACTTCATCTGTACTACACACTTCATCTGTACTTCATCTGCACTACACACTACATCTGTACTGCATACTTCATCTGTACTTCATCTGTACTACACACTTCATCTGTACTTCATCTGTACTACACACTTCATCTGTACTACACACTTCATCTGTACTTCATCTGCACTACACACTACATCTGTACTGCACACTTCATCTGTACTTCATCTGTACTACACACTTCATCTGTACTTCATCTGTACTACACACTTCATCTGTACTGCACACTTCATCTGTACTTCATCTGCACTACACACTACATCTGTACTGCATACTTCATCTGTACTACACACTTCATCTGTACTACACACTTCATCTGTACTGCACACTTCATCTGTACTTCATCTGCACTACACACTACATCTGTACTACACACTTCATCTAAACTACACACTTCATCTGTACTACACACTTCATCTGTACACACTACATCTGTAATCTGCTACACACTTCATCTAAACTACACACTTCATCTGTACTACACACTTCATCTGTACTTCATCTGCACTACACACTACATCTGTACTACACACTTCATCTAAACTACACACTTCATCTGTACTACACACTACATCTGTACACACTACATCTGTACTTCATCTGCACTACACACTACATCTGTACTACACACTTCATCTGTACTACACACTACATCTGTACACACTACATCTGTACTTCATCTAAACTACACACTTCATCTGTACTACACACTTCATCTGTACTTCATCTGCACTACACACTACATCTGTACTTCATCTGCACTACACACTTCATCTAAACTACACACTTCATCTGTACTACACACTACATCTGTACACACTACATCTGTACTTCATCTGCACTACACACTTCATCTAAACTACACACTTCATCTGTACTACACACTACATCTGTACACACTACATCTGTACTTCATCTAAACTACACACTTCATCTGTACTACACACTTCATCTGTACTTCATCTGCACTACACACTTCATCTGTACTTCATCTGCACTACACACTTCATCTAAACTACACACTTCATCTGTACTACACACTTCATCTGTACTTCATCTGCACTACACACTACATCTGTACTACACACTTCATCTAAACTACACACTTCATCTGTACACACTTCATCTGTACTTCACCCTTAATCCATAATACACACCTAAAAGTACTACATACTTAACGCTGTTTACATTGATCAGGAGTGACGTCACTACACGTCCACCCAGCTATGAAACTATCGATAGTGCCACTGGATACTTTACAGCTCCAATAATACATCCATACTGAGGTAATTATAGACACATATTGTATTTATTAACTGTAAACATGTTAACACATACAATGTGACGCGATAGTCCGCGAGTTTATAAAGAATTAACAGTGATTTATGTTATCAGGAACACACACATGTATATCTAGTCAGTGCATCTATGGATAAGAATAATAGCAGAGGCTTCTGTGAGGCGAATGTACAGACTGACCGTGTCTCGCGCTGAGCTCCTGGTGGTGTTTTAAACACACACTTCAACAGTGTTCACTGTAATGTACAGCTCGATGTAAAACTGAGGTAAATGCGGCTGTGATGCGCTCGCCCTCGCGCTGTTGTGTTGATATGCTGACCGACGGCTCAGACGTG
>CM040800.1:512736-515236 GCA_022829025.1 Squalius cephalus | reverse complement strand
GTAACCGCACGCTGAACATGCTAACACGCTGTAGCCTCGCGGTGGACATGCAAACATGCTGAAACCGCACACTGGACATGCTAACACGCTGTAACCGCACGCTGAACATGCTAACACGCTGTAGCCGCGCGGTGGACATGCTAACATGCTGTAACCGCACACTGGACATGCTAACACGCTGTAGCCGCGCGGTGGACATGCTAACACGCTGTAACCGCGCGGTGGACATGCTAACACGCTGTAACCGCACGCTGGACATGCTAACATGCTGTAACCGCACACTGGACATGCTAAGACGCTGTAGCCGCGCGGTGGACATGCTAACACGCTGTAACCGCGCGGTGGACATGCTAACACGCTGTAACCGCACACTGGACATGCTAACACGCTGTAGCCGCGCGGTGGACATGCAAACATGCTGAAACCGCACACTGGACATGCTAACACGCTGTAACCGCACGCTGAACATGCTAACACGCTGTAACCGCGCGGTGGACATGCTAACATGCTGTAACCGCACACTGGACATGCTAACACGTTGTAACCGCACGCTGGACATGCTAACATGCTGTAACCGCACACTGGACATGCTAACACGCTGTAGCCGCGCGGTGGACATGCTAACACGCTGTAACCGCGCGGTGGACATGCTAACACGCTGTAGCCGCGCGGTGGACATGCTAACATGCTGTAACCGCACACTGGACATGCTAACACGTTGTAACCGCACACTGGACATGCTAACATGCTGTAACCGCACACTGGACATGCTAACACGCTGTAACCGCACACTGGACATGCTAACACGCTGTAGCCGCGCGGTGGACATGCTAACACGTTGTAACCGCACGCTGGACATGCTAACATGCTGTAACCGCACACTGGACATGCTAACACGCTGTAGCCGCGCGGTGGACATGCTAACATGCTGTAACCGCACACTGGACATGCTAACACGCTGTAACCGCACGCTGAACATGCTAACACGCTGTAACCGCGCGGTGGACATGCTAACATGCTGTAACCGCACACTGGACATGCTAACACGTTGTAACCGCACACTGGACATGCTAACATGCTGTAACCGCACACTGGACATGCTAACATGCTGTAACCGCACACTGGACATGCTAACATGCTGTAACCGCACACTGGACATGCTAACATGCTGTAACCGCACACTGGACATGCTAACACGCTGTAACCGCACGCTGGACATGCTAACACACTGTAACCGCAAGACGTCTGCCAGATCGAGCGGCTTTCTGTAGTTCCAATGAGACGCGAGAAACTACAAATTTGACTAGCTTTACGGCAAGCGTTACAATAGTCATTATTTAGTTTTTCTTCGTTTCTGATGTCGCATCAAACTTTCATAAAATCAGCCAACACACTTGACCTTGTCTGTGGACGTCGTTCAGTCTAAAGCCGGCGCTGGCTCAACAGCGAGTGTGTGTGCGACAGTGTTCACGACAGCCGTAATGGACACTTCCTCCTCCAGCCTGTAGGGGCAGCGCAGAGGAACAGCGCTTTAGTGTCGCTTTAATACACACTTCCTCTGCTGTGTTCAGCTCTTACTGTGATCTTCTGGAGTGAAACAGATGCTTTGTGTGTGTGTGTGTGTGTGTGTGATGTACAGTAAACTTCATAAAACTCTGAATATGAACTACACCTGTTCCTCAGTCTCAGAGCGAGAGATTGTCCTGTGGTGTTGCTTGAGCTCCTGGAGCAGCGGCTCATTTGCATTTAAAGGGACACACACTAAAACCTGTGGGGTATTTTGAGCTAAAACTCTGGGAACATCAGAGACTTATTTTACATCTTTACATATTTTACACGTGTCCTGTAAACAAGCGTCAGACTGACGGAGCGCACTAATGCTGACTAAAGTACACGTTTCGCTAAAATATGTTTTGTTAGAATAGAAATTAAGTGTATTTTTACAATTCTAAATGTAACACAAGTAATCATATTTGTGAGAGCACTAGCAGGGAAGTCACTATTGTTGGAATAGCAGGGCCCTATGGTTTCCGTGATGCGGAAAACGCGGACGGAATCACGGAATTTACACATGAAAACGTAATTCTCTTATACGCGCGGAATCGCACGGAATTGTACGGAATTTGCATATATTTTGTTGACATGTTAAATAAACTTTTTTTTTTACTTCCTTCTCATTTTTTCAGTTTAAAACAACAAACGTAGAAAGGCCTCTACCTAAACCCAGAGCCACAGAGAGAGACATCTGTCAGTGGGTAGTGGACAAATGGCCAAGAAAAAGTACTTTTTTTTGGAAAACTTAACTTTTTAAGAAAAAACGCATATATTTATGGAGTATGAACTCCCCTAATGCCAAACTCGACTCTTTTTTTAAAAGATATTTTAAAATCAGTATATTTTTCTGTTGTTTTATGTTTGTCACACCATAGGACAAAACGTCACACCAAAGGACAAAGATAGTCATTGCATAAAAAGAGTCAGAATATATAGTGTTTATTGT
>CM040800.1:470236-507736 GCA_022829025.1 Squalius cephalus | reverse complement strand
GTGAGAGAGCGAGTGTGTGTGTGAGAGAGAGCGAGTGTGTGTGTGTGTGTGAGTGAGAGAGTGCGTGTGTGAGTGAGTGAGAGTCAGTGAGTGAGTCAGTGAGTGAGTGAGTGAGTATGTGAGTGAGTGAGTGAGGGAGTGAGTGAGAGAGCGAGTGTGTGTGAGTGAGTATATGAGTGAGTGAGTCAGTGAGTATGTGAGTGAGTGAACGAGTGAGTGAGTTTGTGAGTGAGTGAGTGAGTGAGTGAGAGAGCGTGTGTGTGTGTGTGTGTGTGTGTGTGAGTGAGTGAGTGAGTATGTGTTTGAGGGAGTGTGTGAGTGAGTGAGTGTGTGTGTGTGTGTGTGTGTGTGTGTGAGTGAGTGAGTGAATGTGTGTGTGAGTGAGTGAGTGAGTGAGTGAGTGAGTGAGTATGTGAGTGTGTGAGGGAGTGTGTGAGGGAGTGTGTGAGGGAGTGTGTGAGGGAGTGTGTGAGGGAGTGTGTGAGTGAGTGTGTGAGTGAGTGAGGGAGTGAGTGACTGAGTGGAGTGAGTGAGTGAGTCAGTGAGTGACTGAGTGAATGAGTGAGTGAGTGAGTCAGTGAGTGAGTGAGTGAGTGAGTGAGTGAGGGAGTGTGTGATTGAGTATGTGAGTGAGTGAGTATGTGAGTGAGTGAGGGAGTGAGTGAGTCAGTGAGTGAGTGAGTGAGTGTGTGTGTGAGTGAGTGTGTGAGTGAGTGTGTGAGTGAGTGAGTGTGTGAGTGAGTGTGTGAGAGTGTGTGAGTGAGTGAGTGTGTCAGTGAGTGAGTGAGTGAGTGAATGAGTAAGTCAGTGAGTGAGTGAGTGAGTATGTGAGTGAGTATGTGAGTGAGTGAGTGAGTGAGGGAGGGAGTGAGTAAGTGAGTGAGTGAGGGAGGGAGGGAGTGAGTCAGTGAGTGAGAGAGTGAGTGAGGGAGTGAGTGAGTGAGGGAGTGAGGGAGTGAGTGTGTGTGAGTGAGTGTGTGAGTGAGTGAGTGAGTGTGTCAGTGAGTGAGTCAGTGAGTGAGTGAGTCAGTGAGTGAGTGAGTGTGTGTGAGTGTGTGTGTGAGTGAGTGAGTGAGTGAGTCAGTGAGTGAGTGAGTCAGTGAGTGAGTCAGTGAGTGAGTGAGTCAGTGAGTGAGTCAGTGAGTGAGTCAGTGAGTGAGTGAGTCAGTGAATGAGTAAGTCAGTGAGTGAGTGAGTCAGTGAGTGAGTGAGTGAGGGAGTGTGTGATTGAGTATGTGAGTGAGGGAGTGAGTCAGTGAGTGAGTGAGTGTGAGTGAGTGAGTGAGTGAGTGAGTATGTGTGTGAGTGAGTGTGTGAGTGAGTGTGTGAGTGTGTGAGTGAGTGTGTGAGTGAGTGAGTGAGTGAGTGAGTGAGTGAGTCAGTGAGTGAGTATGTGAGTGAGTGTGTGAGTGAGTGAGTGAGTCAGTGAGTGAGTATGTGAGTGAGTGTGTGAGTGAGTGTGTGAGTGTGTGAGTGAGTGTGTGAGTGAGTGTGTGAGTGAGTGTGTGAGTGAGTGAGTGAGTGAGTGAGTGAGTGAGTGAGTGAGTCAGTGAGTGAGTGAGTGAGTGAGTGAGTGACTGAGTGAATGAGTAAGTCAGTGAGTGAGTGAGTGAGTGTGTGAGTGAGTGTGTGAGTGAGTGTGTGAGTGAGTGAGTGAGTGAGTGAGTGAGTGAGTGAGTGAGTAAGTCAGTGAGTGAGTGAGTGAGTGAGTGAGTAAGTCAGTGAGTGAGTGAGTAAGTCAGTGAGTGAGTGAGTGAGTGAGTGAGTGAGTAAGTCAGTGAGTGAGTGAGTAAGTCAGTGAGTGAGTGAGTGAGTGAGTGAGTGAGTAAGTCAGTGAGTGAGTGAGTGAGGGAGTGTGTGTCCAGATGTTGCATCACTGTAGCTGGAGCGGATCCAGAGATATTAACTGGAACTGCTGTCTGTCTCTCTCACATAACACACAATCTGGGCAGACAAATCTGAAGTTGTTGTAACACGCACATACACACACACACACACACACACACACACAATAAAATACTATTTTATTATAATATATTATTAATACAGTTTTTCTACTTAAAAATTTCATGTCTAATTCAATGTTACTTGCCCTTTTTGTGATTGTTTTTGTAATTTACTAGCAATTTTTTATTGAAAATTGTTTTCTTCAGTTCACACACGTGTATCTGCACATCCGTTTATATTAATCATCCGCCAGTCACTCATTCATAGATGCTGTTTGATCATTATGTCGCTTGGCAACCCGTAAACGGCCTGTGTTTATCTAATGAACTGCATGTTTGTGATGATGCTAATAAACACTCTTGTGTGTGTTCTAGGTTGCGATAAAGATAGTTGATAAGACTCAGCTGGACGACGAGAACCTGAAGAAGATCTTCCGAGAGGTTCAGATCATGAAGATGCTGAGACACCCGCACATCATCCGCCTCTACCAGGTCTCACTCACACACACACACACACACACACACACACACACACACCCGCACATCATCCGCCTCTACCAGGTCTCACTCACACACACACACACACACACACACACACACACACACACACACACACACACACCCGCACATCATCCGCCTCTACCAGGTCTCACACACACACACACACACATCATCCGCCTCTACCAGGTCTCACACACACACACATCATCCACCTCTACCAGGTCTCACACACACACACACACATCATCCGCCTCTACCAGGTCTCACACACACACACACACATCATCCGCCTCCACCAGGTCTCACACACACACACACACACATCATCCGCCTCTACCAGGTCTCACACACACACACACACATCATCCGCCTCTACCAGGTCTCACACACACACACACACACACATCATCCGCCTCTACCAGGTCTCACACACACACACACACATCATCCGCCTCTACCAGGTCTCACACACACACACACACACACATCATCCGCCTCTACCAGGTCTCACACACACACACACACACACACACACACACACACACATCATCCGCCTCTACCAGGTCTCACACACACACACACACACACACACATCATCCGCCTCTACCAGGTCTCACACACACACACACACACACACACACACACACACACACACACACACACACATCATCCGCCTCTACCAGGTCTCACACACACACACACACACACACACACACACACACATCATCCGCCTCTACCAGGTCTCACACACACACACACACACACACACATCATCCGCCTCTACCAGGTCTCACACACACACACACACACACATCATCCGCCTCTACCAGGTCTCTCACACACACACACACACACACATCATCCGCCTCTACCAGGTCTCTCACACACACACACACACACACACACCCGCACACACACCCGCACATCATCCGCCTCTACCAGGTCTCACACACACACACACACACATCATCCGCCTCTACCAGGTCTCACACACACACACACACACACATCATCCGCCTCTACCAGGTCTCACACACACACACACACACACACATCATCCGCCTCTACCAGGTCTCACACACACACACACACACATCATCCGCCTCTACCAGGTCTCACACACACACACACACACACACACACACACATCATCCGCCTCTACCAGGTCTCACACACACACACACACACACACATCATCCGCCTCTACCAGGTCTCACACACACACACACACACACATCATCCGCCTCTACCAGGTCACTTCTATTGGTTTGTGTATGGTTGAATGTGACTGGTGCTCAGTGTGTGTGTGTGTGTGTGTGTGTGTGTGTGTGTGTGTGTGTGTGTGTGGCAGGTGATGGAGACGGAGCGGTTGATCTATCTGGTGACGGAGTATGCCAGTGGAGGAGAGATCTTCGGTGAGTGAATCAATCGTTTGATTCTTCGCAGTGATTAGAATCTTTTGAATCTGTTGAGAAAAACAGATCAGATCATTCATAGACTTGTTCACTCCATTGCAGGAACACAAGTGACTATTTTATACAGGAACATTTAACCTGTTCGAATCATGTCCATTATTAAATAATAGAATCAATGATGCACACTTCACGACAGAGCAAGCGCTAGTTTGTGTTCGGTGTTCCTCAGATCATCTGGTGGCTCACGGGCGCATGGCGGAGAAAGACGCGCGGCGGAAGTTCAAGCAGATCGTAGCGGCGGTTTACTTCTGCCATTGCAGGAACATCGTCCACAGAGACCTGAAGGCAGAGAACCTGCTGCTCGACCACAACCTGAACATCAAGATCGCAGGTGAGCCAGTGAGTGAGTGAGTGAGTGAGTGAGTGAGTGAGTGAGTCGATGGGTGAGTGGGTGAGTGAGTGAGTGAGTGAGTCAGTGGGTGAGTCGGTGGGTGAGTGAGTGAGTGAGTGAGTGAGTGAGTGAGTGAGTGAGTGAGTGAGTGAGTGAGTCGGTGGGTGAGTGGGTGAGTGAGTGAGTGAGTGAGTCGGTGGGTGAGTGAGTGAGTGAGTGAGTCAGTGGGTGAGTCAGTGGGTGAGTGAGTGAGTGAGTCGGTGGGTGAGTGAGTGAGTGAGTGAGTGAGTCAGTGGGTGAGTCGGTGAGTGAGTGAGTGAGTGAGTGAGTGAGTGAGTGAGTGAGTCGGTGGGTGAGTGAGTGAGTGAGTGAGTGGGTGAGTCGGTGGGTGAGTGAGTGAGTGAGTGAGTGAGTGAGTGAGTCGGTGGGTGAGTGAGTGAGTGAGTGAGTCAGTGGGTGAGTCGGTGAGTGAGTGGGTGAGTGAGTCGGTGGGTGAGTCGGTGAGTGGGTGGGTGAGTGAGTGAGTGAGTGAGTGAGTGAGTGAGTGGGTGGGTGAGTCGGTGGGTGAGTCGGTGGGTGAGTGGGTGAGTGAGTGAGTGAGTGAGTGAGTGAGTGAGTGGGTGGGTGAGTCGGTGGGTGAGTGAGTGAGTGAGTGAGTGAGTCGGTGGGTGAGTGAGTGAGTGAGTCAGTGGGTGAGTCGGTGGGTGAGTGAGTGAGTGAGTGAGTGAGTGAGTCGGTGGGTGAGTGAGTGAGTGAGTGAGTCAGTGGGTGAGTCGGTGGGTGAGTCGGTGGGTGAGTCGGTGGGTGAGTGGGTGAGTGAGTGAGTGAGTGAGTGAGTGAGTCGGTGGGTGAGTGAGTGAGTGAGTCAGTGGGTGAGTCGGTGGGTGAGTGAGTGAGTGAGTGAGTGAGTGAGTGGGTGAGTGGGTGAGTGAGTCGGTGGGTGAGTCGGTGAGTGGGTGGGTGGGTGAGTGAGTGAGTGAGTGAGTGAGTGAGTGAGTGAGTGAGTGAGTGAGTCGGTGGGTGAGTGAGTGAGTGAGTCAGTGAGTGAGTGAGTGAGTGAGTGAGTGAGTGAGTCGGTGGGTGAGTGAGTGAGTGAGTGAGTCAGTGGGTGAGTCGGTGGGTGAGTGAGTGAGTGAGTGAGTGAGTGAGTGAGTCGGTGGGTGAGTGAGTGAGTGAGTGAGTGAGTCAGTGGGTGAGTCGCTGGGTGAGTGAGTGAGTGAGTGAGTGGGTGAGTGAGTGAGTGAGTGAGTGAGTGAGTGAGTGAGTGAGTGAGTCGGTGGGTGAGTGAGTGAGTGAGTGAGTCAGTGGGTGAGTCGGTGAGTGAGTGAGTGAGTGGGTGAGTGAGTGGGTGGGTGAGTCGGTGAGTGGGTGGGTGGGTGGGTGGGTGAGTGAGTGAGTGAGTGAGTGAGTGGGTGGGTGAGTCGGTGGGTGAGTCGGTGAGTGAGTCGGTGAGTGAGTGAGTGAGTGAGTGAGTGAGTGAGTGGGTGGGTGAGTCGGTGGGTGAGTCGGTGAGTGAGTCGGTGAGTGGGTGGGTGAGTGAGTGAGTGAGTGAGTGAGTGAGTGGGTGAGTGGGTGAGTGAGTCGGTGGGTGAGTCGGTGAGTGAGTGAGTGAGTGAGTGAGTCGGTGGGTGAGTGGGTGAGTGAGTGAGTGAGTGAGTGAGTGAGTCGGTGGGTGAGTGGGTGAGTGAGTGAGTGAGTGAGTCGGTGGGTGAGTCGGTGAGTGAGTCGGTGAGTGAGTGGGTGAGTTGGTGGGTGAGTGAGTGAGTGAGTGAGTGGGTGAGTGGGTGAGTGAGTCGGTGGGTGAGTCGGTGAGTGAGTGAGTGAGTGAGTGAGTCGGTGGGTGAGTGAGTGAGTGAGTGAGTGAGTGAGTCGGTGGGTGAGTGGGTGAGTGGGTGAGTGAGTGAGTGAGTGAGTGAGTGAGTGGGTGAGTGAGTCGGTGGGTGAGTGAGTGAGTGAGTGGGTGAGTGAGTCGGTGGGTGAGTCGGTGAGTGAGTGAGTGAGTGGGTGAGTGAGTGAGTGAGTCGGTGGGTGAGTGAGTGGGTGAGTCGGTGGGTGAGTGAGTGAGTGAGTGAGTGAGTGGGTGAGTGAGTCGGTGGGTGAGTCGGTGAGTGAGTGGGTGAGTGGATGAGTCGGTGGGTGAGTCGGTGGGTGAGTCGGTGAGTGAGTGAGTCGGTGGGTGAGTCGGTGGGTGAGTGAGTGAGTGAGTGAGTGAGTGAGTGGGTGAGTGGGTGAGTGGGTGAGTGAGTCGGTGGGTGAGTCGGTGAGTGAGTGAGTGAGTGAGTCGGTGGGTGAGTGAGTGAGTGAGTGAGTCGGTGGGTGAGTCGGTGGGTGAGTGAGTGAGTGAGTGAGTCGGTGAGTGAGTCGGTGGGTGAGTCGGTGGGTGAGTGAGTGAGTGAGTGGGTGAGTGAGTGGGTGAGTGAGTGGGTGGGTGAGTCGGTGAGTGAGTGGGTGAGTCGGTGGGTGAGTGGGTGAGTCGGTGGGTGAGTCGGTGGGTGAGTGGGTGAGTCGGTGGGTGAGTCGGTGGGTGAGTCGGAGGGTGTGAGAGTGTGTGTGAGTGAGTGAGTGGGTGAGTGAGTGAGTGAGTGAGTGGGTGAGTGAGTGGGTGAGTGAGTGGGTGAGTCGGTGGGTGAGTCGGTGGGTGAGTCGGTGGGTAAGTCGGTGGGTGAGTGAGTGAGTGTGTGTTCAGTGTACTTGACCCATCGGTCTCTGTCCTCCAGATTTCGGCTTCAGTAATCTGTTTTCTCGAGGACAGCTGCTGAAGACGTGGTGTGGCAGTCCTCCGTATGCGGCGCCCGAACTCTTCGAGGGGAAGGAGTACGACGGACCAAAAGTGGACATATGGGTAAAACCAGCGTCTGGCTCTGACCTCACTAACACATAGAGTCGGTTGCATAAACTGCTTAGACTGGTCTGAAAAGTTAGTCATCTAGTTTTTTTCTTCAAGACTGGTCCAAATTCTAATGTTATTTACAAACACTATATTCCCAAACGTATTGGGACAAAACCTCCAAATCATTGAGTTCAGGTGTTCAATCACTTCCTTGGCCACAGGTGTAGAGCTCTCTCTCTCTCTCTCTCTCTCTCTCTCTCTCTCTCTCTCTCTCTCTCTCTCTCTCTCTCTCTCTGTAGAGTTTGGGCGTGGTTCTGTATGTCCTGGTTTGTGGCGCATTACCGTTCGACGGAAGCACTTTACAGAACCTCCGCGCTCGAGTCCTCAGTGGGAAATTCCGTATCCCGTTCTTCATGTCCACAGGTACACACACACACACACACTCACTCACACACACACACTCACTCACTCACTCACACTCTCTCACTCACACACTCTCTCACTCACTCACACTCTCTCACTCACACACACACACACACTCACTCACTCACTCACACTCTCTCACTCACACACTCTCTCACTCACTCACACTCTCTCACTCACACACACACACTCACTCACTCACTTACACACTCACTCACTCACTCACTCACACACTCACTCACACACTCACACACTCTCTCACTCACACACACACTCTCTCACTCACACACACACACTCACTCACTCACTTACACACTCACTCACTCACTCACTCACTCACTCACTCACTCACTCACTCACTCACTCACTCACTCACACACACACACACACACACACACACTCGAGCCGTGACAGACCTGTATGTGTGTTTCAGACTGTGAGTATCTGATCAGACACATGTTGATTCTGGAACCCAGTCGACGGCTTTCAATGGAGCAGATCTGCAAGAACAAGTGGATGAGACAAGGAGACCCGGATCCGGAGTTTGACAGAGTAAGTCACACACACACACACACACACACACACACACACACGTGATGATCAAACTGTGTTAAAAGTTTGTAAAGCTAAATGTCATGCCTTACGATGTGTAGAAACGTTTCTCTGTGTGTCTGTAGCTGATAGCAGAGTGTGAGCAGGTGAAGGTGGAGAGAGAAACAGAGTTAATTAACGAGCAAGTGCTAATGGCCATGTCAGATATGGGCTTCGACCGCGAGCGGACCTTACAGGTGACACACACACACACACACACACACACACACACACACACACACAGCATGTCTCTGTCATTCACATGAACTCTTCTGAAACATTGATTGTATTGCGTGTCGACTGCAGTCTCTGCACACGGATGCGTATGATCACTACAGCGCCACCTACAGTCTGCTGTCTGACAAGCTGAAGCGGCACAAGAACCTGTGCATGGCTCCGCCCACGCCCCGCCCCCTCTACCCGCTGCAGGTGTGTGCCGTTGCCGTTAGCAACTTTTGATGCCTAATGAGGGGAATATGCATGAGCTTCAGGGTGCCTTATTTGCATATTGTATGAAAGCTGAGTGTCCTACTCTTCTGGAGAATTAATGATGATTTTAAAGGTGACATATTATGCCTCTTTTCACAAGATGTAATATAAATCTATGGTGTCCCCAGAATGTGCCTGTGAATTTTCAGTTCAAAATATTCCACAGATCATTTATTACAGCTTGTCAAATTTGCCCCTTTTTGGGTGTGCAGAGTCTTTACTCGAGCTTCAGAAACTCCGGCAATAACAGAACAGGCCAATCTCCCTCATCCAGAATTCCAGAATCACCAGTAGCGAGTGCAGCCTTACGGAGAGACTCAGGAAGAGCTTCTGAATGTTAGCGGAGACATTTCTGTAGTTGTTGTGGAGTTACACTGATCATCTCATCATCATGTTGAACTTCTCCACAAGTGTCCACAGTTCCTGAGGTCTTTATAAGACAGCGGTGACATGTTCTGGTCAATAGTGTTCAGTGCTCGTCTGTGCTCAACCACAGAACAGCTTCAGGCTCTGCTGGATCTTCATCAGTGCGTTAGAACTGGTCTCTGTTGGCGCGTGTGGAACCAAATGTCGGCTGGTGTGTGTAAACGTGCAGATTAAGGGCCGGTAATATTATAATAAGATCCTCTTCATACGTCAGAAGGAGAGCGAGATCTGATCGGCTTATTTTATAACATGCTTGCAGAGAAAGGCTCACCAGAACACAGTTACTGGGTTTCACTTTTCACGTTTTCTGTGTCGGTAGAAGCACCGGGACCCGATTACAGCACTTACACACGGAGAAAGACAGATTTTGATGATATGTCACCTTTAAAGGCTGTGGAATGGAATTGTGGGGCGGTTTTGTTGGAGTTGAAAGGGATTGTGGTTATGTGATAAGATATGCTCTGTGTTTGCGCAGGATCTGAGTAACGCCGTCAGTATGACGGTACCGCAGGTCCAGCTCATAAACCCAGAGAATCAGATCGTTGAGGTGAGCAATTCAGTCAGAATAAAAAAGTGTGGACTGAGTATCAGGTGTAGGATGGATCATCTAATCCGCAGTGTGTCGTGACCCGTGTGTTGTGTGCTTGTGTGTGTGTGTGTGTGTGTGTGTTACAGACTGACGGGCCGATGGCTCTGGACAGCGATGAGGGAGAAGAGCCCAGTCCAGAGGCGATGGCCCGATACCTGTCCATGAGGCGCCACACTGTAGGCGTCCCCGACCCCAGGTACTTCACCTCTCAGACAATGCTTGTGTTTTTCCTGTCTATATTTGCTGTATTTTACTCCAGCTGGAGTTATGGCTTAACAAGCCCCTCCCACCTAACTAAAGTCCCTCCCAGTTCACTCTAAACCCCTCCCACCTAACTAAAGTCCCTCCCAGTTCACTCTAAACAACTCTCACCTAACTAAAGTCCCTCCCAGTTCACTCTAAACAACTCTCACCTAACTAAAGTCCCTCCCAGATCACTCTAAACAACTCTCACCTAACTAAAGTCCCTTCCAGTTCACTCTAAACCCCTCTCACCTAACTAAAGTCCCTCTCAGTTCACTCTAAACAACTCTCACCTAACTAAAGTCCCTTCCAGTTCACTCTAAACCCCTCCCACCTAACTAAAGTCCCTCCCAGTTCACTCTAAACCCCTCTCACCTAACTAAAGTCCCTCTCAGTTCACTCTAAACAACTCTCACCTAACTAAAGTCCCTTCCAGTTCACTCTAAACAACTCTCACCTAACTAAAGTCCCTCCCAGTTCACTCTAAACCCCTCTCACCTAACTAAAGTCCCTCCCAGTTCACTCTAAACAACTCTCACCTAACTAAAGTCCCTCCCAGTTCACTCTAAACCCCTCTCACCTAACTAGTCCATCTCAGTTCACTCTAAACAACTCTCACCTAACTAAAGTCCCTCCCAGTTCACTCTAAACCCCTCCCACCTAACTAAAGTCCCTCCCATTTCACTCTAAACAACTCTCACCTAACTAAAGTCCATCTCAGTTCACTCTAAACAACTCTCACCTAACTAAAGTCCATCTCAGTTCACTCTAAACCCCTCTCACCTAACTAAAGTCCCTCCCAGTTCACTCTAAACCCCTCCCACCTAACTAAAGTCCCTCCCAGTTCACTCTAAACCCCTCTCACCTAACTAAAGTCCCTCTCAGTTCACTCTAAACAACTCTCACCTAACTAAAGTCCCTTCCAGTTCACTCTAAACAACTCTCACCTAACTAAAGTCCCTCCCAGTTCACTCTAAACCCCTCTCACCTAACTAAAGTCCCTCCCAGTTCACTCTAAACAACTCTCACCTAACTAAAGTCCCTCCCAGTTCACTCTAAACCCCTCTCACCTAACTAAAGTCCCTCCCAGATCACTCTAAACAACTCTCACCTAACTAAAGTCCCTTCCAGTTCACTCTAAACAACTCTCACCTAACTAAAGTCCCTCCCAGTTCACTCTAAACAACTCTCACCTAACTAAAATCCCTCCCAGATCACTCTAAACCCCTCTCACCTAACTAAAGTCCCTCCCAGTTCACTCTAAACAACTCTCACCTAACTAAAGTCCCTCCCAGTTCACTCTAAACCCCTCTCACCTAACTAAAGTCCCTCCCAGATCACTCTAAACCCCTCTCACCTAACTAAAGTCCCTCCCAGTTCACTCTAAACAACTCTCACCTAACTAAAGTCCCTCCCAGTTCACTCTAAACAACTCTCACCTAACTAAAGTCCCTCCCAGTTCACTCTAAACAACTCTCACCTAACTAAAGTCCCTCCCAGATCACTCTAAACAACTCTCACCTAACTAAAGTCCCTCCCAGTTCACTCTAAACAACTCTCACCTAACTAAAGTCCCTCCCAGTTCACTCTAAACAACTCTCACCTAACTAAAGTCCCTCCCAGTTCACTCTAAACCCCTCTCACCTAACTAAAGTCCCTCCCAGTTCACTCTAAACCCCTCTCACCTAACTAAAGTCCCTCCCAGATCACTCTAAACAACTCTCACCTAACTAAAGTCCCTCCCAGTTCACTCTAAACAACTCTCACCTAACTAAAGTCCATCTCAGTTCACTCTAAACAACTCTCACCTAACTAAAGTCCCTTCCAGTTCACTCTAAACAACTCTCACCTAACTAAAGTCCCTCCCAGTTCACTCTAAACAACTCTCACCTAACTAAAGTCCCTCTCAGTTCACTCTAAACAACTCTCACCTAACTAAAGTCCCTCCCAGTTCACTCTAAACAACTCTCACCTAACTAAAGTCCCTCCCAGTTCACTCTAAACAACTCTCACCTAACTAAAGTCCCTCCCAGTTCACTCTAAACCCCTCCCACCTAACTAAAGTCCCTCCCAGATCACTCTAAACAACTCTCACCTAACTAAAGTCCCTCCCAGTTCACTCTAAACAACTCTCACCTAACTAAAGTCCCTCTCAGTTCATTCTAAACAACTCTCACCTAACTAAAGTCCATCTCAGTTCACTCTAAACAACTCTCACCTAACTAAAGTCCCTCCCAGTTCACTCTAAACAACTCTCACCTAACTAAAGTCCCTCCTAGTTCACTCTAAACAACTCTCACCTAACTAAAGTCCCTCCCAGTTCACTCTAAACAACTCTCACCTAACTAAAGTCCATCTCAGTTCACTCTAAACAACTCTCACCTAACTAAAGTCCCTCCCAGTTCACTCTAAACAACTCTCACCTAACTAAAGTCCATCTCAGTTCACTCTAAACAACTCTCACCTAACTAAAGTCCATCTCAGTTCACTCTAAACAACTCTCACCTAACTAAAGTCCCTTCCAGTTCACTCTAAACAACTCTCACCTAACTAAAGTCCCTTCCAGTTCACTCTAAACAACTCTCACCTAACTAAAGTCCCTCCCAGTTCACTCTAAACAACTCTCACCTAACTAAAGTCCCTCCCAGTTCACTCTAAACAACTCTCACCTAACTAAAGTCCCTTCCAGTTCACTGTAAACAACTCTCACCTAACTAAAGTCCCTCCCAGTTCACTCTAAACAACTCTCACCTAACTAAAGTCCATCTCAGTTCACTCTAAACAACTCTCACCTAACTAAAGTCCCTCCCAGTTCACTCTAAACAACTCTCACCTAACTAAAGTCCCTCCCAGTTCACTCTAAACAACTCTCACCTAACTAAAGTCCATCTCAGTTCACTCTAAACAACTCTCACCTAACTAAAGTCCCTCCCAGTTCACTCTAAACAACTCTCACCTAACTAAAGTCCATCTCAGTTCACTCTAAACAACTCTCACCTAACTAAAGTCCCTCCCAGTTCACTCTAAACAACTCTCACCTAACTAAAGTCCCTCCCAGTTCACTCTAAACAACTCTCACCTAACTAAAGTCCCTTCCAGTTCACTCTAAACAACTCTCACCTAACTAAAGTCCCTCCCAGTTCACTCTAAACAACTCTCACCTAACTAAAGTCCCTCCCAGTTCACTCTAAACAACTCTCACCTAACTAAAGTCCCTTCCAGTTCACTGTAAACAACTCTCACCTAACTAAAGTCCCTTCCAGTTCACTGTAAACAACTCTCACCTAACTAAAGTCCCTTCCAGTTCACTCTAAACAACTCTCACCTAACTAAAGTCCCTCCCAGTTCACTCTAAACAACTCTCACCTAACTAAAGTCCCTTCCAGTTCACTCTAAACAACTCTCACCTAACTAAAGTCCCTCCCAGTTCACTCTAAACAACTCTCACCTAACTAAAGTCCCTCCCAGTTCACTCTAAACAACTCTCACCTAATTAAAGTCCCTCCCAGTTCACTCTAAACAACTCTCACCTAACTAAAGTCCCTTCCAGTTCACTCTAAACAACTCTCACCTAACTAAAGTCCCTCCCAGTTCACACTAAACCCCTCTCACCTAACTAAAGTCCCTTCCAGTTCACTCTAAACAACTCTCACCTAACTAAAGTCCCTTCCAGTTCACTCTAAACAACTCTCACCTAACTAAAGTCCCTCTCAGTTCACTCTAAACAACTCTCACCTAACTAAAATCCCTTCCAGATCACTCTAAACAACTCTCACCTAACTAAAGTCCCTCTCAGTTCACTCTAAACAACTCTCACCTAACTAAAGTCCCTTCCAGTTCACTCTAAACAACTCTCACCTAACTAAAGTCCCTTCCAGTTCACTCTAAACAACTCTCACCTAACTAAAATCCCTCACAGTTCACTCTAAACCCCTCCCACCTAACTAAAGTCCTTTCCAGTTCACTCTAAACAACTCTCACCTAACTAAAGTCCCTCCCAGTTCACTCTAAACAACTCTCACCTAACTAAAGTCCCTTCCAGTTCACTCTAAACAACTCTCACCTAACTAAAGTCCCTCTCAGTTCACTCTAAACAACTCTCACCTAACTAAAATCCCTTCCAGATCACTCTAAACAACTCTCACCTAACTAAAGTCCCTTCCAGTTCACTCTAAACAACTCTCACCTAACTAAAGTCCCTCTCAGTTCACTCTAAACAACTCTCACCTAACTAAAATCCCTTCCAGATCACTCTAAACAACTCTCACCTAACTAAAGTCCCTCTCAGTTCACTCTAAACAACTCTCACCTAACTAAAGTCCCTCCCAGTTCACTCTAAACCCCTCTCACCTAACTAAAGTCCCTCCCAGATCACTCTAAACCCCTCTCACCTAACTAAAGTCCCTCCCAGTTCACTCTAAACAACTCTCACCTAACTAAAGTCCCTCCCAGTTCACTCTAAACAACTCTCACCTAACTAAAGTCCCTTCCAGATCACTCTAAACAACTCTCACCTAACTAAAGTCCTTTCCAATTCACTCTAAACAACTCTCACCTAACTAAAGTCCCTCCCAGTTCACTCTAAACAACTCTCACCTAACTAAAGTCCCTTCCAGATCACTCTAAACCACTCTCACCTAACTAAAGTCCCTCCCAGTTCACTCTAAACCCCTCACACCTAAATAAAGTCCCTCCCAGTTCACTCTAAACAACTCTCACCTAACTAAAGTCCCTCCCAGTTCACTCTAAACAACTCTCACCTAACTAAAGTCCCTCCCAGTTCACTCTAAACCCCTCCCACCTAACTAAAGTCCCTCCCAGATCACTCTAAACAACTCTCACCTAACTAAAGTCCCTCCCAGTTCACTCTAAACAACTCTCACCTAACTAAAGTCCCTCTCAGTTCACTCTAAACAACTCTCACCTAACTAAAGTCCATCTCAGTTCACTCTAAACAACTCTCACCTAACTAAAGTCCCTCCCAGTTCACTCTAAACCCCTCTCACCTAACTAAAGTTCCAGTTCACTCTAAACAACTCTCACCTAACTAAAGTCCCTTCCAGTTCACTCTAAACCCCTCCCACCTAACTAAAGTCCATCTCAGTTCACTCTAAACAACTCTCACCTAACTAAAGTCCCTCCCAGTTCACTCTAAACAACTCTCACCTAACTAAAGTCCCTCCTAGTTCACTCTAAGCAACTCTCACCTAACTAAAGTCCCTCCCAGTTCACTCTAAACAACTCTCACCTAACTAAAGTCCATCTCAGTTCACTCTAAACAACTCTCACCTAACTAAAGTCCCTCCCAGTTCACTCTAAACAACTCTCACCTAACTAAAGTCCATCTCAGTTCACTCTAAACAACTCTCACCTAACTAAAGTCCATCTCAGTTCACTCTAAACAACTCTCACCTAACTAAAGTCCCTTCCAGTTCACTCTAAACAACTCTCACCTAACTAAAGTCCCTTCCAGTTCACTCTAAACAACTCTCACCTAACTAAAGTCCCTCCCAGTTCACTCTAAACAACTCTCACCTAACTAAAGTCCCTCCCAGTTCACTCTAAACAACTCTCACCTAACTAAAGTCCCTTCCAGTTCACTGTAAACAACTCTCACCTAACTAAAGTCCCTCCCAGTTCACTCTAAACAACTCTCACCTAACTAAAGTCCATCTCAGTTCACTCTAAACAACTCTCACCTAACTAAAGTCCCTCCCAGTTCACTCTAAACAACTCTCACCTAACTAAAGTCCCTCCCAGTTCACTCTAAACAACTCTCACCTAACTAAAGTCCCTTCCAGTTCACTCTAAACAACTCTCACCTAACTAAAGTCCCTTCCAGTTCACTCTAAACAACTCTCACCTAACTAAAGTCCCTCTCAGTTCACTCTAAACAACTCTCACCTAACTAAAATCCCTTCCAGATCACTCTAAACAACTCTCACCTAACTAAAGTCCCTCTCAGTTCACTCTAAACAACTCTCACCTAACTAAAGTCCCTTCCAGTTCACTCTAAACAACTCTCACCTAACTAAAGTCCCTCCCAGTTCACTCTAAACAACTCTCACCTAACTAAAGTCCCTCTCAGTTCACTCTAAACAACTCTCACCTAACTAAAATCCCTTCCAGATCACTCTAAACAACTCTCACCTAACTAAAGTCCCTCTCAGTTCACTCTAAACAACTCTCACCTAACTAAAGTCCCTTCCAGTTCACTCTAAACAACTCTCACCTAACTAAAGTCCCTCTCAGTTCACTCTAAACAACTCTCACCTAACTAAAATCCCTTCCAGATCACTCTAAACAACTCTCACCTAACTAAAGTCCCTCTCAGTTCACTCTAAACAACTCTCACCTAACTAAAGTCCCTCTCAGTTCACTCTAAACAACTCTCACCTAACTAAAATCCCTCACAGTTCACTCTAAACCCCTCCCACCTAACTAAAGTCCTTTCCAGTTCACTCTAAACAACTCTCACCTAACTAAAGTCCCTCCCAGTTCACTCTAAACAACTCTCACCTAACTAAAGTCCCTTCCAGTTCACTCTAAACAACTCTCACCTAACTAAAGTCCCTTCCAGTTCACTCTAAACAACTCTCACCTAACTAAAGTCCCTCCCAGTTCACTCTAAACAACTCTCACCTAACTAAAGTCCCTCCCAGTTCACTCTAAACAACTCTCACCTAACTAAAGTCCCTTCCAGTTCACTCTAAACAACTCTCACCTAACTAAAGTCCCTCCCAGTTCACTCTAAACAACTCTCACCTAACTAAAGTCCCTTCCAGTTCACTCTAAACAACTCTCACCTAACTAAAGTCCCTCTCAGTTCACTCTAAACAACTCTCACCTAACTAAAGTCCCTCCCAGTTCACTCTAAACAACTCTCACCTAACTAAAGTCCCTCCCAGTTCACTCTAAACAACTCTCACCTAACTAAAGTCCCTTCCAGTTCACTCTAAACAACTCTCACCTAACTAAAGTCCCTCCCAGTTCACTCTAAACAACTCTCACCTAACTAAAGTCCCTCCCAGTTCACTCTAAACAACTCTCACCTAACTAAAGTCCCTCCCAGTTCACTCTAAACCCCTCTCACCTAACTAAAGTCCCTTCCAGTTCACTCTAAACAACTCTCACCTAACTAAAGTCCCTCCCAGTTCACTCTAAACAACTCTCACCTAACTAAAGTCCCTCCCAGTTCACTCTAAACAACTCTCACCTTACTAAAGTCCCTCCCAGTTCACTCTAAACCCCTCCCACCTAACTAAAGTCCTTTCCAGTTCACTCTAAACAACTCTCACCTAACTAAAGTCCCTCCCAGTTCACTCTAAACAACTCTCACCTAACTAAAGTCCCTTCCAGTTCACTCTAAACAACTCTCACCTAACTAAAGTCCCTTCCAGTTCACTCTAAACAACTCTCACCTAACTAAAGTCCCTCCCAGTTCACTCTAAACCCCTCTCACCTAACTAAAGTCCCTTCCAGTTCACTCTAAACAACTCTCACCTAACTAAAGTCCCTCCCAGTTCACTCTAAACCCCTCTCACCTAACTAAAGTCCCTCCCAGTTCACTCTAAACAACTCTCACCTAACTAAAGTCCCTCCCAGTTCACTCTAAACAACTCTCACCTAACTAAAGTCCCTTCCAGTTCACTCTAAACAACTCTCACCTAACTAAAGTCCCTCCCAGTTCACTCTAAACAACTCACCTAACTAAAATCCCTCACAGTTCTCTCTAAACAACTCACCTAACTAAAGTCCCTTCCAGTTCACTCTAAACAACTCCCTCCCAGTTCACTCTAAACAACTCTCACCGAACTAAAATCCCTCACAGTTCTCTCTAAACAACTCACCTAACTAAAGTCCCTTCCAGTTCACTCTAAACAACTCCCTCCCAGTTCACTCTAAACAACTCTCACCTAACTAAAGTCCCTCCCAGTTCACTCTAAACCCCTCCCACCTAACTAAAGTCCCTCCCAGTTCACTCTAAACAACTCTCACCTAACTAAAGTCCTTTCCAATTCACTCTAAACAACTCTCACCTAACTAAAGTCCCTTCCAGTTCACTCTAAACCCCTCTCACCTAACTAAAGTCCCTTCCAGTTCACTCTAAACAACTCTCACCTAACTAAAGTCCCTCCCAGTTCACTCTAAACAACTCTCACCTAACTAAAGTCCCTCCCAGTTCACTCTAAACAACTCTCACCTAACTAAAGTCCCTCCCAGTTCACTCTAAACAACTCTCACCTAACTAAAGTCCCTTCCAGTTCACTGTAAACAACTCTCACCTAACTAAAGTCCCTCCCAGTTCACTCTAAACAACTCTCACCTAACTAAAGTCCATCTCAGTTCACTCTAAACAACTCTCACCTAACTAAAGTCCCTCCCAGTTCACTCTAAACAACTCTCACCTAACTAAAGTCCCTTCCAGTTCACTCTAAACAACTCTCACCTAACTAAAGTCCATCTCAGTTCACTCTAAACAACTCTCACCTAACTAAAGTCCCTCCCAGTTCACTCTAAACAACTCTCACCTAACTAAAGTCCCTTCCAGTTCACTCTAAACAACTCTCACCTAGCTAAAGTCCATCTCAGTTCACTCTAAACAACTCTCACCTAACTAAAGTCCCTCCCAGTTCACTCTAAACAACTCTCACCTAACTAAAGTCCCTTCCAGTTCACTCTAAACAACTCTCACCTAACTAAAGTCCATCTCAGTTCACTCTAAACAACTCTCACCTAACTAAAGTCCCTCCCAGTTCACTCTAAACAACTCTCACCTAACTAAAGTCCATCTCAGTTCACTCTAAACAACTCTCACCTAACTAAAGTCCCTCCCAGTTCACTCTAAACAACTCTCACCTAACTAAAGTCCCTCCCAGTTCACTCTAAACAACTCTCACCTAACTAAAGTCCCTTCCAGTTCACTCTAAACAACTCTCACCTAACTAAAGTCCCTCCCAGTTCACTCTAAACAACTCTCACCTAACTAAAGTCCCTCCCAGTTCACTCTAAACAACTCTCACCTAACTAAAGTCCCTTCCAGTTCACTGTAAACAACTCTCACCTAACTAAAGTCCCTTCCAGTTCACTGTAAACAACTCTCACCTAACTAAAGTCCCTTCCAGTTCACTCTAAACAACTCTCACCTAACTAAAGTCCCTCCCAGTTCACTCTAAACAACTCTCACCTAACTAAAGTCCCTTCCAGTTCACTCTAAACAACTCTCACCTAACTAAAGTCCCTCCCAGTTCACTCTAAACAACTCTCACCTAACTAAAGTCCCTCCCAGTTCACTCTAAACAACTCTCACCTAATTAAAGTCCCTCCCAGTTCACTCTAAACAACTCTCACCTAACTAAAGTCCCTTCCAGTTCACTCTAAACAACTCTCACCTAACTAAAGTCCCTCCCAGTTCACACTAAACCCCTCTCACCTAACTAAAGTCCCTTCCAGTTCACTCTAAACAACTCTCACCTAACTAAAGTCCCTTCCAGTTCACTCTAAACAACTCTCACCTAACTAAAGTCCCTCTCAGTTCACTCTAAACAACTCTCACCTAACTAAAATCCCTTCCAGATCACTCTAAACAACTCTCACCTAACTAAAGTCCCTCTCAGTTCACTCTAAACAACTCTCACCTAACTAAAGTCCCTTCCAGTTCACTCTAAACAACTCTCACCTAACTAAAGTCCCTCTCAGTTCACTCTAAACAACTCTCACCTAACTAAAATCCCTCACAGTTCACTCTAAACCCCTCCCACCTAACTAAAGTCCTTTCCAGTTCACTCTAAACAACTCTCACCTAACTAAAGTCCCTCCCAGTTCACTCTAAACAACTCTCACCTAACTAAAGTCCCTTCCAGTTCACTCTAAACAACTCTCACCTAACTAAAGTCCCTCTCAGTTCACTCTAAACAACTCTCACCTAACTAAAATCCCTTCCAGATCACTCTAAACAACTCTCACCTAACTAAAGTCCCTCTCAGTTCACTCTAAACAACTCTCACCTAACTAAAGTCCCTTCCAGTTCACTCTAAACAACTCTCACCTAACTAAAGTCCCTCCCAGTTCACTCTAAACAACTCTCACCTAACTAAAGTCCCTCTCAGTTCACTCTAAACAACTCTCACCTAACTAAAATCCCTTCCAGATCACTCTAAACAACTCTCACCTAACTAAAGTCCCTCTCAGTTCACTCTAAACAACTCTCACCTAACTAAAGTCCCTTCCAGTTCACTCTAAACAACTCTCACCTAACTAAAGTCCCTCTCAGTTCACTCTAAACAACTCTCACCTAACTAAAATCCCTTCCAGATCACTCTAAACAACTCTCACCTAACTAAAGTCCCTCTCAGTTCACTCTAAACAACTCTCACCTAACTAAAGTCCCTCTCAGTTCACTCTAAACAACTCTCACCTAACTAAAATCCCTCACAGTTCACTCTAAACCCCTCCCACCTAACTAAAGTCCTTTCCAGTTCACTCTAAACAACTCTCACCTAACTAAAGTCCCTCCCAGTTCACTCTAAACAACTCTCACCTAACTAAAGTCCCTTCCAGTTCACTCTAAACAACTCTCACCTAACTAAAGTTCCTTCCAGTTCACTCTAAACAACTCTCACCTAACTAAAGTCCCTCCCAGTTCACTCTAAACAACTCTCACCTAACTAAAGTCCCTCCCAGTTCACTCTAAACAACTCTCACCTAACTAAAGTCCCTTCCAGTTCACTCTAAACAACTCTCACCTAACTAAAGTCCCTCCCAGTTCACTCTAAACAACTCTCACCTAACTAAAGTCCCTTCCAGTTCACTCTAAACAACTCTCACCTAACTAAAGTCCCTCTCAGTTCACTCTAAACAACTCTCACCTAACTAAAGTCCCTCCCAGTTCACTCTAAACAACTCTCACCTAACTAAAGTCCCTTCCAGTTCACTCTAAACAACTCTCACCTAACTAAAGTCCCTCCCAGTTCACTCTAAACAACTCTCACCTAACTAAAGTCCCTCCCAGTTCACTCTAAACAACTCTCACCTTACTAAAGTCCCTCCCAGTTCACTCTAAACCCCTCCCACCTAACTAAAGTCCTTTCCAGTTCACTCTAAACAACTCTCACCTAACTAAAGTCCCTCCCAGTTCACTCTAAACAACTCTCACCTAACTAAAGTCCCTTCCAGTTCACTCTAAACAACTCTCACCTAACTAAAGTCCCTTCCAGTTCACTCTAAACAACTCTCACCTAACTAAAGTCCCTCCCAGTTCACTCTAAACCCCTCTCACCTAACTAAAGTCCCTTCCAGTTCACTCTAAACAACTCTCACCTAACTAAAGTCCCTCCCAGTTCACTCTAAACCCCTCTCACCTAACTAAAGTTCCAGTTCACTCTAAACAACTCTCACCTAACTAAAGTCCCTCCCAGTTCACTCTAAACAACTCTCACCTAACTAAAGTCCCTCCCAGTTCACTCTAAACAACTCTCACCTAACTAAAGTCCCTTCCAGTTCACTCTAAACAACTCTCACCTAACTAAAGTCCCTCCCAGTTCACTCTAAACAACTCACCTAACTAAAATCCCTCACAGTTCTCTCTAAACAACTCACCTAACTAAAGTCCCTTCCAGTTCACTCTAAACAACTCCCTCCCAGTTCACTCTAAACAACTCTCACCGAACTAAAATCCCTCACAGTTCTCTCTAAACAACTCACCTAACTAAAGTCCCTTCCAGTTCACTCTAAACAACTCCCTCCCAGTTCACTCTAAACAACTCTCACCTAACTAAAGTCCCTCCCAGTTCACTCTAAACCCCTCCCACCTAACTAAAGTCCCTCCCAGTTCACTCTAAACAACTCTCACCTAACTAAAGTCCTTTCCAATTCACTCTAAACAACTCTCACCTAACTAAAGTCCCTTCCAGTTCACTCTAAACCCCTCTCACCTAACTAAAGTCCCTTCCAGTTCACTCTAAACAACTCTCACCTAACTAAAGTCCCTCCCAGTTCACTCTAAACAACTCTCACCTAACTAAAGTCCCTTCCAGTTCACTCTAAACAACTCTCACCTAACTAAAGTCCCTCCCAGTTCACTCTAAACCCCTCTCACCTAACTAAAGTCCCTCCCAGTTCACTCTAAACAACTCTCACCTAACTAAAGTCCCTCCCAGTTCACTCTAAACAACTCTCACCTAACTAAAGTCCCTTCCAGTTCACTCTAAACAACTCTCACCTAACTAAAGTCCCTCCCAGTTCACTCTAAACCCCTCCCACTAGAGATGTGACTGTGATAATATTCTCCCACCGGTTAATCGACTTGTGACAACACCGGTATTACCGGTTTCACCTGGGGGTTAGAGTGATGTTTTTTTTGTTTTGTTTTTTACATGGCGTCAATTCATCATTCGTATTGAGTTTGATTGACATGCGATCTGACCAATCAAATTCCACCATTTTTGTGCGACAAATCAGTCAAAAGAGTTATTGACTTCGGTGGATTTGAACTTGGCTTTAACTGAGGCAATCTGTCATGACACATTAAAGAGCCAAAAAACGGTAGGCATATTTTATTTTTGTTTGATTGACCAAATTTGAAAGTTGAGACTTTGTTTCATATTAAATATTACCTGCTCGGTCCTGTCTTTTCAGCGCGTTGTCAGTGTCCTCTATTTTTCACTGCTTGACGAGATCATGTTGAGAACAATAACGCCCTTTTTGAGGGTATAGGGCGCGATCTCAGATTCAACCACAGTGTTTGAATGATGGGTTCGTTATTATTATACTGACGCGTCTTTTCCGTGTGTGTGTGTGCGCGCGCGTGCACTGTGCGTGTAATAGGCAGCGCGGTCTCTTGTTTTGTCACGCTTGAATGGTTGAGCGTGATAATACAACGCTAGTCAACTGGTGACAGAAAATATGAATACTGCGTAATTGTTGAAAAAATATTTTTTTGTGGTGCTGCGGTAGGCAAGTGATGAAACCGGTGTTGCGACTGAACACCGTGTAACACCGGTAACACCGACTATCGTGCCAAGCCTACCTCCCACCTTACTAAAGTCCCTCACAGTTCACTCTAAACCCCTCCCACCTAACTAAAGTCCCTCCCAGTTCACTCTAAACAACTCTCACCTAACTAAAGTCCTTTCCAATTCACTCTAAACAACTCTCACCTAACTAAAGTCCCTCCCAGTTCACTCTAAACAACTCTCACCTAACTAAAGTCCCTTCCAGTTCACTCTAAACAACTCTCACCTAACTAAAGTCCTTTCCAATTCACTCTAAACAACTCTCACCTAACTAAAGTCCCTCCCAGTTCACTCTAAACAACTCTCACCTAACTAAAGTCCTTTCCAATTCACTCTAAACAACTCTCACCTAACTAAAGTCCCTCTCAGTTCACTCTAAACAACTCTCACCTAACTAAAGTCCCTCCCAGTTCACTCTAAACAACTCTCACCTAACTAAAGTCCCTCCCAGTTCACTCTAAACAACTCTCACCTAACTAAAGTCCCTCCCAGTTCACTCTAAACCCCTCCCACCTAACTAAAGTCCCTCCCAGTTCACTCTAAACAACTCTCACCTAACTAAAGTCCTTTCCAATTCACTCTAAACAACTCTCACCTAACTAAAGTCCCTCCCAGTTCACTCTAAACAACTCTCACCTAACTAAAGTCCCTCCCAGTTCACTCTAAACAACTCTCACCTAACTAAAGTCCTTTCCAGTTCACTCTAAACAACTCTCACCTAACTAAAGTCCCTTCCAGATCACTCTAAACAACTCACCTAACTAAAGTCCCTTCCAGATCACTCTAAACCCCTCTCACCTAACTAAAGTCCCTCCCAGTTCACTCTAAACCCCTCACACCTAACTAAAGTCCCTCCCAGTTCACTCTAAACAACTCTCACCTAACTAAAGTCCCTTCCAGTTCACTCTAAACAACTCTCACCTAACTAAAGTCCCTCCCAGTTCACTCTAAACCCCTCTCACCTAACTAAAGTCCCTCCCAGTTCACTCTAAACAACTCACCTAACTAAAGTCCCTCCCAGTTCACTCTAAACAACTCTCACCTAACTAAAGTCCCTCCCAGTTCACTCTAAACCCCTCCCACCTAACTAAAGTCCCTCCCAGTTCACTCTAAACAACTCTCACCTAACTAAAGTCCCTCCCAGTTCACTCTAAACAACTCTCACCTAACTAAAGTCCCTCCCAGTTCACTCTAAACAACTCTCACCTAACTAAAGTCCCTTCCAGATCACTCTAAACAACTCTCACCTAACTAAAGTCCCACCCAGTTCACTCAAAACAACTCTCACCTAACTAAAGTCCCTCCCAGTTCACTCTAAACAACTCTCACCTAACTAAAGTCCCTCCCAGTTCACTCTAAACAACTCTCACCTAACTAAAGTCCCTTCCAGATCACTCTAAACCCCTCTCACCTAACTAAAGTCCCTCCCAGTTCACTCTAAACAACTCTCACCTAACTAAAGTCCCTCCCAGTTCACTCTAAACAACTCTCACCTAACTAAAGTCCCTTCCAGATCACTCTAAACAACTCTCACCTAACTAAAGTCCCTTCCAGTTCACTCTAAACAACTCTCACCTAACTAAAGTCCCTCCCAGTTCACTCTAAACAACTCTCACCTAGCTAAAGTCCCTTCCAGTTCACTCTAAACAACTCTCACCTAACTAAAGTCCCTTCCAGTTCACTCTAAACAACTCCCTCCCAGTTCACTCTAAACAACTCCCTCCCAGTTCACTCTAAACAACTCTCACCTAACTAAAGTCCCTCCCAGTTCACTCTAAACAACTCTCACCTAACTAAAGTCCCTTCCAGTTCACTCTAAACAACTCTCACCTAACTAAAGTCCCTTCCAGTTCACTCTAAACAACTCCCTCCCAGTTCACTCTAAACAACTCCCTCCCAGTTCACTCTAAACAACTCTCACCTAACTAAAGTCCCTTCCAGTTCACTCTAAACAACTCTCACCTAACTAAAGTCCCTCCCAGTTCACTGTAAACAACTCTCACCTAACTAAAGTCCATCTCAGTTCACTCTAAACAACTCTCACCTAACTAAAGTCCCTTCCAGTTCACTCTAAACAACTCTCACCTAACTAAAGTCCCTCCCAGTTCACTCTAAACAACTCTCACCTAACTAAAGTCCATCTCAGTTCACTCTAAACAACTCTCACCTAACTAAAGTCCCTCCCAGTTCACTCTAAACAACTCTCACCTAACTAAAGTCCCTCCCAGTTCACTCTAAACAACTCTCACCTAACTAAAGTCCCTTCCAGTTCACTCTAAACAACTCCCTCCCAGTTCACTCTAAACAACTCCCTCCCAGTTCACTCTAAACAACTCTCACCTAACTAAAGTCCCTTCCAGTTCACTCTAAACAACTCTCACCTAACTAAAGTCCCTCCCAGTTCACTGTAAACAACTCTCACCTAACTAAAGTCCATCTCAGTTCACTCTAAACAACTCTCACCTAACTAAAGTCCCTCCCAGTTCACTCTAAACCCCTCTCACCTAACTAAAGTCCCTCCCAGTTCACTCTAAACCCCTCTCACCTAACTAAAGTCCCTCCCAGTTCACTCTAAACCCCTCCCACCTAACTAAAGTCCCTTCCAGTTCACTCTAAACCCCTCTCACCTAACTAAAGTCCCTCCCAGTTCACTCTAAACAACTCTCACCTAACTAAAGTCCCTCCCAGTTCACTCTAAACCCCTCTCACCTAACTAAAGTCCCTCCCAGTTCACTCTAAACAACTCTCACCTAACTAAAGTCCCTCCCAGTTCACTCTAAACAACTCTCACCTAACTAAAGTCCCTTCCAGTTCACTCTAAACAACTCTCACCTAACTAAAGTCCCTCCCAGTTCACTCTAAACCCCTCCCACTAGAGATGTGACTGTGATAATATTCTCCCACCGGTTAATCGACTTGTGACAACACCGGTATTACCGGTTTCACCTGGGGGTTAGAGTGATGTTTTTTTTGTTTTGTTTTTTACATGGCGTCAATTCATCATTCGTATTGAGTTTGATTGACATGCGATCTGACCAATCAAATTCCACCATTTTTGTGCGACAAATCAGTCAAAAGAGTTATTGACTTCGGTGGATTTGAACTTGGCTTTAACTGAGGCAATCTGTCATGACACATTAAAGAGCCAAAAAACGGTAGGCATATTTTATTTTTGTTTGATTGACCAAATTTGAAAGTTGAGACTTTGTTTCATATTAAATATTACCTGCTCGGTCCTGTCTTTTCAGCGCGTTGTCAGTGTCCTCTATTTTTCACTGCTTGACGAGATCATGTTGAGAACAATAACGCCCTTTTTGAGGGTATAGGGCGCGATCTCAGATTCAACCACAGTGTTTGAATGATGGGTTCGTTATTATTATACTGACGCGTCTTTTCCGTGTGTGTGTGTGCGCGCGCGTGCACTGTGCGTGTAATAGGCAGCGCGGTCTCTTGTTTTGTCACGCTTGAATGGTTGAGCGTGATAATACAACGCTAGTCAACTGGTGACAGAAAATATGAATACTGCGTAATTGTTGAAAAAATATTTTTTTGCGATGCTGCGGTAGGCAAGTGATGAAACCGGTGTTGCGACTGAACACCGTGTAACACCGGTAACACCGACTATCGTGCCAAGCCTACCTCCCACCTTACTAAAGTCCCTCACAGTTCACTCTAAACCCCTCCCACCTAACTAAAGTCCCTCCCAGTTCACTCTAAACAACTCTCACCTAACTAAAGTCCTTTCCAATTCACTCTAAACAACTCTCACCTAACTAAAGTCCCTCCCAGTTCACTCTAAACAACTCTCACCTAACTAAAGTCCCTTCCAGTTCACTCTAAACAACTCTCACCTAACTAAAGTCCTTTCCAATTCACTCTAAACAACTCTCACCTAACTAAAGTCCCTCCCAGTTCACTCTAAACAACTCTCACCTAACTAAAGTCCTTTCCAATTCACTCTAAACAACTCTCACCTAACTAAAGTCCCTCCCAGTTCACTCTAAACAACTCTCACCTAACTAAAGTCCCTTCCAGTTCACTCTAAACAACTCTCACCTAACTAAAGTCCTTTCCAATTCACTCTAAACAACTCTCACCTAACTAAAGTCCCTCCCAGTTCACTCTAAACAACTCTCACCTAACTAAAGTCCTTTCCAATTCACTCTAAACAACTCTCACCTAACTAAAGTCCCTCTCAGTTCACTCTAAACAACTCTCACCTAACTAAAGTCCCTCCCAGTTCACTCTAAACAACTCTCACCTAACTAAAGTCCCTCCCAGTTCACTCTAAACAACTCTCACCTAACTAAAGTCCTTTCCAGTTCACTCTAAACAACTCTCACCTAACTAAAGTCCCTCCCAGTTCACTCTAAACAACT
Source organism: Squalius cephalus (assembly GCA_022829025.1). NCBI lineage: Eukaryota > Metazoa > Chordata > Actinopteri > Cypriniformes > Leuciscidae > Squalius > Squalius cephalus. The sequence continues at coordinate 480,500 of CM040800.1, read as the reverse complement.
CTCACCTAACTAAAGTCCCTCCCAGTTCACTCTAAACCCCTCCCACCTAACTAAAGTCCCTCCCAGTTCACTCTAAACAACTCTCACCTAACTAAAGTCCTTTCCAATTCACTCTAAACAACTCTCACCTAACTAAAGTCCCTCCCAGTTCACTCTAAACAACTCTCACCTAACTAAAGTCCCTCCCAGTTCACTCTAAACAACTCTCACCTAACTAAAGTCCCTCCCAGTTCACTCTAAACAACTCTCACCTAACTAAAGTCCCTTCCAGATCACTCTAAACCCCTCTCACCTAACTAAAGTCCCTCCCAGTTCACTCTAAACCCCTCACACCTAACTAAAGTCCCTCCCAGTTCACTCTAAACAACTCTCACCTAACTAAAGTCCCTTCCAGTTCACTCTAAACAACTCTCACCTAACTAAAGTCCCTCCCAGTTCACTCTAAACCCCTCTCACCTAACTAAAGTCCCTCCCAGTTCACTCTAAACAACTCACCTAACTAAAGTCCCTCCCAGTTCACTCTAAACAACTCTCACCTAACTAAAGTCCCTCCCAGTTCACTCTAAACCCCTCCCACCTAACTAAAGTCCCTCCCAGTTCACTCTAAACAACTCTCACCTAACTAAAGTCCCTCCCAGTTCACTCTAAACAACTCTCACCTAACTAAAGTCCCTCCCAGTTCACTCTAAACAACTCTCACCTAACTAAAGTCCCTTCCAGATCACTCTAAACAACTCTCACCTAACTAAAGTCCCACCCAGTTCACTCAAAACAACTCTCACCTAACTAAAGTCCCTCCAGTTCACTCTAAACAACTCTCACCTAACTAAAGTCCCTCCCAGTTCACTCTAAACAACTCTCACCTAACTAAAGTCCCTTCCAGATCACTCTAAACCCCTCTCACCTAACTAAAGTCCCTCCCAGTTCACTCTAAACAACTCTCACCTAACTAAAGTCCCTCCCAGTTCACTCTAAACAACTCTCACCTAACTAAAGTCCCTTCCAGATCACTCTAAACAACTCTCACCTAACTAAAGTCCCTTCCAGTTCACTCTAAACAACTCTCACCTAACTAAAGTCCCTCCCAGTTCACTCTAAACAACTCTCACCTAGCTAAAGTCCCTTCCAGTTCACTCTAAACAACTCTCACCTAACTAAAGTCCCTTCCAGTTCACTCTAAACAACTCCCTCCCAGTTCACTCTAAACAACTCCCTCCCAGTTCACTCTAAACAACTCTCACCTAACTAAAGTCCCTTCCAGATCACTCTAAACAACTCTCACCTAACTAAAGTCCCTCCCAGTTCACTCTAAACAACTCTCACCTAACTAAAGTCCCTTCCAGTTCACTCTAAACAACTCTCACCTAACTAAAGTCCCTTCCAGTTCACTCTAAACAACTCCCTCCCAGTTCACTCTAAACAACTCCCTCCCAGTTCACTCTAAACAACTCTCACCTAACTAAAGTCCCTTCCAGTTCACTCTAAACAACTCTCACCTAACTAAAGTCCCTCCCAGTTCACTGTAAACAACTCTCACCTAACTAAAGTCCATCTCAGTTCACTCTAAACAACTCTCACCTAACTAAAGTCCCTTCCAGTTCACTCTAAACAACTCTCACCTAACTAAAGTCCCTCCCAGTTCACTCTAAACAACTCTCACCTAACTAAAGTCCATCTCAGTTCACTCTAAACAACTCTCACCTAACTAAAGTCCCTCCCAGTTCACTCTAAACAACTCTCACCTAACTAAAGTCCCTCCCAGTTCACTCTAAACAACTCTCACCTAACTAAAGTCCCTTCCAGTTCACTCTAAACAACTCCCTCCCAGTTCACTCTAAACAACTCCCTCCCAGTTCACTCTAAACAACTCTCACCTAACTAAAGTCCCTTCCAGTTCACTCTAAACAACTCTCACCTAACTAAAGTCCCTCCCAGTTCACTGTAAACAACTCTCACCTAACTAAAGTCCATCTCAGTTCACTCTAAACAACTCTCACCTAACTAAAGTCCCTCCCAGTTCACTCTAAACCCCTCTCACCTAACTAAAGTCCCTCCCAGTTCACTCTAAACCCCTCTCACCTAACTAAAGTCCCTCCCAGTTCACTCTAAACCCCTCCCACCTAACTAAAGTCCCTTCCAGTTCACTCTAAACCCCTCTCACCTAACTAAAGTCCCTCCCAGTTCACTCTAAACAACTCTCACCTAACTAAAGTCCCTCCCAGTTCACTCTAAACAACTCTCACCTAACTAAAGTCCCTTCCAGATCACTCTAAACAACTCTCACCTAACTAAAGTCCCTTCCAGATCACTCTAAACAACTCTCACCTAACTAAAGTCCTTTCCAATTCACTCTAAACAACTCTCACCTAACTAAAGTCCCTCCCAGTTCACTCTAAACAACTCTCACCTAACTAAAGTCCCTTCCAGATCACTCTAAACCACTCTCACCTAACTAAAGTCCCTCCCAGTTCACTCTAAACCCCTCACACCTAAATAAAGTCCCTCCCAGTTCACTCTAAACAACTCTCACCTAACTAAAGTCCCTTCCAGTTCACTCTAAACAACTCTCACCTAACTAAAGTCCCTCCCAGTGTACTGATGTTGTATGTGTGTGTGTTTCTCAGGGCAGAGATACAGGAGGATCTTCAGAAACTGGCCCCTGGGTTTCCTCGTGTGGCCCCTCAGCCGCCCTTCCCTCAGCTGGTTCCCACTATGGCACAGATGCATCTAATGCCCACCCAGAACATGCAGCCCACACAGCAGCTGGAGTACAAGGTACAACACTCACACACACACACACACTCACTCACTCACTCACTCACACACACACACACACACACACTCTCTCTCTAACTCATACACTCACTCTCTAACTCACACACTCTCTCACACACACATCCACACACACATACTCTCTAACTCAAACACTCACTCAAACACTCACACACACACACACACACACACACACAACACACACATAATCACTAACTAACACACTCACACACTTGAGTGAGTAACACTACACAAGTACACCATGCTTGGGTAACTCCAGTGATGCTGATGTGACGCCCCTCTGTGTGTGTGTGTAGGAGCAGTCTCTGCTGCAGCCTCCGACTCTTCAGCTGCTGAACGGTATGGGTCCTCTGGGCCGCCGGGCGTCTGACGGTGGCGCTAACATTCAGCTTCACGCGCAGCAGCTGTTGAAGAGGCCGCGCGGTCAGTCGCCGCTAGTCACCAGCCCGGTGAGATGCACGCAATCCCACAATCCCTCACGCAGTCACGCAATCCCGGAATCCCTCACACAATCACACAATCCCGGAATCCCTCACACAATCACACAATCCCTCGTGCTTAGCTGCGCTTCAGAAACACATTCCATGGCATCATGTGTAGGGTTGGGTATCGTTTGAATTTTAACGATTCCGATTTCGATTCTGCTTATCGATTCCTAATTTCGATTCCAATAAGGTAAAAAAACCTTAGATATAATTCACATTTAGTCTTATTGCAAAACATGTATTTGTATCTGAATATCATGTACAGAAATCAACAGGCTAAAGAACACTTACACAAGGAGCGTTTGCCTGAGGTTTAAAAACACCATAGAAGAACAACTAGCCGAACTAATATAAGCTTCAAGCATTATTAGACAATAAACACTCAGTTATTAAACAAGAACAAATTAAAAATATTTTTTATACGATTGAAATAATATACTTATTTAAAAAGATACGATTGAAATAAACTGTTTTAAGATTTTCATGTTCAGAAACTGTAATCAAATGTAAAATAACAGTTTATAAATAAAATATACATTACAAATATTCAGTGGGGAGAACAAGTATTTGATACACTGCCGATTTTGCAGGTTTTCCCACTTACAAAGCAAGTAGAGGTCTGTCATTTTTATCATAGGTACGCTTCAACTGTGAGTGACGGAATCTAAAACAAAAATCCAGAAAATCACATTGTATGATTTTTAAGTAATTAATTTGCATTTTATTGCATGACATAAGTATTTGATCACCTACCAACCAGTAAGAATTCCGGCTCTCACAGACCTGTTAGTTTTTCTTTAAGAAGCCCTCCTGTTCTCCACTCATTACCTGTATTAACTGCACCTGTTTGAACTGGTTACCTGTATAAAAGACACCTGTCCACACACTCAATCAAACAGACTCCAACCTCTCCACAATGGCCAAGACCAGAGAGCTGTGTAAGGACATCAGGGATAAAATTGTAGACCTGCACAAGGCTGGGATGGGCTACAGGACAATAGGCAAGCAGCTTGAGGAGAAGGCAACAACTGTTGGCGCAATTATTAGAAAATGGAAGAAGTTCAAGATGACGGTCAATCTCCCTCGGTCTGGGGCACCATGCAAGATCTCACCTCGTGGGGCATCAATGATCATGAGGAAGGTGAGGGATCAGCCCAGAACTACACGGCAGGACCTGGTCAATGACCTGAAGAGAGCTGGGACCACAGTCTCAAAGAAAACCATTAGTAACACACTACGCCGTCATGGATTAAAATCCTGCAGCGCACGCAAGGTCCCCCTGCTCAAGCCAGCGCATGTCCAGACCCGTCTGAAGTTTGCCAATGACCATCTGGATGATCCAGAAGAGGAATGGGAGAAGGTCATGTGGTCTGATGAGACAGAAATAGAGCTTTTTGGTCTAAACTCCACTCGCCGTGTTTGGAGGAAGAAGGATGAGTACAACCCCAAGAACACCATCCCAACCGTGAAGCATGGAGGTGGAAACATCATTCTTTGGGGATGCTTTTCTGCAAAGGGGACAGGACGACTGCACCGTATTGAGGGGAGGATGGACGGGGCCATGTATCGCGAGATCTTGGCCAACAACCTCCTTCCCTCAGTAAGAGCATTGAAGATGGGTCGTGGCTGGGTCTTCCAGCATGACAACGACCCGAAACACACAGCCAGGGCAACTAAGGAGTGGCTCTGTAAGAAGCATCTCAAGGTCCTGGAGTGGCCTAGCCAGTCTCCAGACCTGAACCCAATAGAGAATCTTTGGAGGGAGCTGAAAGTCTGTATTGCCCAGCGACAGCCCCGAAACCTGAAGGATCTGGAGAAGGTCTGTGTGGAGGAGTGGGCCAAAATCCCTGCAGTGTGTGCAAACCTGGTCAAGAACTACAGGAAACGCATGATCTCTGCAATTGCAAACAAAGGTTTCTGGACCAAATATTAAGTTCTGCTTTTCTGATGAATCAAATACTTATGTCATGAAATAAAATGCAAATTAATTACTTAAAAATCATACAATGTGATTTTCTGGATTTTTGTTTTAGATTCCGTCACTCACAGTTGAAGAGTACCTATGATAAACATTACAGACCTCTACTTGCTTTGTAAGTGGGAAAACCTGCAAAATCAGCAGTGTATCAAATACTTGTTCTCCCCACTGTAGTTACAGAAGTTATTCAGAACGAGTGAAGTTTCTCTGTCTTCTGTTGTTTGATTAATGTAATTATAGAGACGGCAGGAATATTAGTGTTATTATAGAGAGGAATATTAGCGTTATTATAGAGGCGGAATATTAGTGTTATTATAGAGCGGAATATTAGTGTTATTATAGAGAGGAATATTAGTGTTATTATAGAGAGGAATATTAGCGTTATTATAGAGGCGGAATATTAGTGTTATTATAGAGCGGAATATTAGTGTTATTATAGAGCGGGAATATTAGCGTTATTATAGAGCGGGAATATTAGCGTTATTATAGAGCGGGAATATTAGCGTTATTATAGAGAAGGAATATTAGTGTTATTATAGAGCGGGAATATTAGTGTTATTATAGAGCGGGAATATTAGCGTTATTATAGAGCGGGAATATCAGTGTTATTATAGAGCGGGAATATCAGTGTTATTATAGAGCGGGAATATTAGTGTTATTATAGTGCGGGAATATTACCGTTATTATAGAGCGGGAATATTAGCGTTATTATAGAGCCGGAATATTAGCGTAATTATAGAGCGGGAATATCGGTGTTATTATAGAGAGGAATATTAGTGTTATTATAGAGCGGGAATATTAGCGTAATTATAGAGCGGGAATATCGGTGTTATTATAGAGAGGAATATCGGTGTTATTATAGAGCGGGAATATTAGTGTTATTATAGAGCGGGAATATTAATGTTATTATAGAGCGGGAATATTAGTGTTATTATAGAGCGGGAATATTAGCGTTATTATAGAGCGGGAATATTAGTGTTATTATAGAGCGGGAATATTAGCGTAATTATAGAGCGGGAATATCGGTGTTATTATAGAGAGGAATATTAGTGTTATTATAGAGCGGGAATATTAGCGTAATTATAGAGCGGGAATATCGGTGTTATTATAGAGAGGAATATCGGTGTTATTATAGAGCGGGAATATTAGTGTTATTATAGAGCGGGAATATTAATGTTATTATAGAGCGGGAATATTAGTGTTATTATAGAGCGGGAATATTAGCGTTATTATAGAGCGGGAATATTAGCGTTATTATAGAGCGGGAATATTAGCGTTATTATAGAGCGGGAATATTAGTGTTATTATAGAGCGGGAATATTACCGTTATTATAGAGCGGGAATATTAGCGTTATTATAGTGCGGGAATATTAGCGTTATTATAGTGCGGGAATATTAGTGTTATTATAGAGCGGGAATATTACCGTTATTATAGAGCGGGAATATTAGCGTTATTATAGTGCGGGAATATTAGCGTTATTATAGTGCGGGAATATTAGTGTTATTATAGAGCGGGAATATTAGCGTTATTATAGAGCGGGAATATTAGTGTTATTATAGAGCGGGAATATTACCGTTATTATAGAGCGGGAATATTAGCGTTATTATAGTGCGGGAATATTAGCGTTATTATAGTGCGGGAATATTAGTGTTATTATAGAGCGGGAATATTACCGTTATTATAGTGCGGGAATATTAGCGTTATTATAGAGCGGGAATATTACCGTTATTATAGAGCGGGAATATTACCGTTATTATAGTGCGGGAATATTAGCGTTATTATAGTGCGGGAATATTAGTGTTATTATAGAGCGGGAATATTACCGTTATTATAGAGCGGGAATATTAGCGTTATTATAGTGCGGGAATATTAGCGTTATTATAGTGCGGGAATATTAGCGTTATTATAGTGCGGGAATATTAGTGTTATTATAGAGCGGGAATATTACCGTTATTATAGAGCGGGAATATTAGCGTTATTATAGTGCGGGAATATTAGCGTTATTATAGTGCGGGAATATTAGCGTTATTATAGTGCGGGAATATTAGCGTTATTATAGTGCGGGAATATTAGGCTGCTGTCACTTTTCAGAGCTGCACGGATCTGATATACTGATACACATGAACACAGAAAACAGAGTCTCTCGCGCTTCAATGAAGCGGATTTTGAGTTCTGATGTGTGTGTGTTTGTTAGCATCCAATTCCCGCCGTGGCTCCAGTGGACGAGGAGGGATCCGACGCCGAACCGGATCCGGAGGCTGTTCAGAGGTACGGTGTGTGTGTGTGCATGCAGACGCTTGTGTTTCCTCAACCAACTCCAACACACACTCCCATTCAGACACACACAGGTGTTTGAAGAGCGTGTTGGAGCGCGGCATTCTCTGGTGGCGGTTTGTGTTTGCGTTAGTGTGTGTGAGTGTGTTGAGTGAGTGAGTGTGTTGGTTGAGTGAGTGAGTGTGTATGTGAGTTTTGTGAGTGAGTGAGTGTGTGCGAGTGAGTGTGTGTGTGTAAGTGAGCTTCTGCTGCGCTGGGAGCCGTGGTCTTGTGAAGGCGTGAACTTTCAGTGCTTCAGGCTTTAGTCTCTCTCTCTCTCTCTCTCTCTCTCTCTCTCTCTCTCTCTCTCTCTCTCTCTCTCTCTCTCTCTCTCTCTCTCTCTCTCGCTCTCTCTCTCTCTGTGTCATCAGCATCACTTTCTAAACCGCCTCTAAATTCTTCCGAGTCTAAAGTGACCTCTGACCTCTTGTGCCAGTCGACGGCAAGTTTCCCTTCTGTGGCTTTGCTTCTGTCTAATCGCTTTGCAAAAATGCCCGGCTAAAAGGCAGAGCGGAGCCGCTCTGAGTCTGTGCCGATTGGATGAGTGGCCCGTCAGAGGCTGGCGGCAGCCAATCAGAGCCTGATCCTGATTCCTGTGGTCCAGGTATCTGGCGAACAGTTCCAAGCGGCACACAACACACGGCACGGGTCCCTGTCACATGACCAGCGAGCTCTCGGACACACAGAGAGCCCGGCAGAGGGGCTGGACCCCCGAACAACACTGCCGGTGAGGGACACACACACACACACACACACAACATATATACACACTCACACGCACATGCATATACATGCACACTCACACACACACACACACACACACACACACAACATATATACACACTCACACGCACATGCATATACATACATGCACACTAACACACACACTCACACAACATATATACACACACTCACACACACATGCACACACTCACACGCACATGCATATACATGCACACTCACACACACACTCACACAACATATATACACACACTCACACAACATATATACACACACTCACACACACATGCACACACTCACACGCACATGCATATACATGCACACTCACACACACACACACACACTCACACAACATATATACACACACACACTCACATGCACACACACATGCACACAATCAGACTCAAACACGCACACATACTCATATATATATATATACACACACACATGCACGCACTCACACACACACACACACACACACACACAACATATATACACACTCACACACACATGCACACACGCACATGCATAGACATGCACACACACACACACACACACTCACACAACATATATACACACTCACACACACATGCACATGCACACACTCACACGCACATGCACACACTCACTCACATGCAAACACTCACACATGCACACACACACTCACACAATCAGACTCAAACACGCACACACACTCATATATATACACACACACTCACATGCACGCGCACACACACACGCACTCATACGCACATGCATACACATACTCACACACACTCACATGCGCACACACACACACTCACACAATCAAACTCACACAATCAAACACACACACACTCATATATATACACACACACTCACATGCACGCGCACACACACACGCACTCATACGCACATGCATACACATACACACACACACTCACATGCACACACACTCACACTCACATACACAAACACACTCCCATGCACGCACACACACACTCATACAATCAGACTCAAACACATGCGCACACACACTCACCGTCACCCTCACACACACACACATACACACTCACCGTCACCCTCACACACACACACTCACCCTCACACACACACAAATGCAAAATTAAAGCAGCAGTTGTTGAAGCTGTACCCTTACTAACTTGAATTGTTACATTATCTGACACTTCAGTACACGTAGAAAAACCTTACAAATGGTCAAAATAACTAAAGATGTTAAAACTTGACAAAAATGATTTTATAATGTCTAAATAGATTTCTGAATGCAAACTGGAACTGGCTTTAGGACCCAGAGGAACAGCTCGTCTGCTCATATAGAGCTATAGAGCTTTATTCTCCACAAGAGCTCGGCAGAGACACCCAGTGTAAGATATTCAGAGCTGGATAAACAGGGCTATCCGTCAAATGATGAGGGGAAATGTGAAGAATGTGCTTAAATTATTCTTTATTGATAAAATCTAGTAGTTTAAAAGGTAAATAAAAAAATATTACATTAAACAGAGAAAAAATATTATCGAAATGAATTGACTTAAGCATTAAAAAAGCATAATTTTAGGGCTTCGGGTCACTTTGACGCGCGAGGGGAGTATGAGGGTTGATAAATGTAATGCGTAGTGTTGAAACGCTGCTCTGGAAATGACATCAGAGGAGCAGATCCTGCTGACTTCCTGTCTGCAGAGGAAGTGAGGTCACAGAAGCGTCAGGATGAAGAGGAAGTGTTTGGATGAGTGAGCATATGGTGACCCTCATGAGTTTAGCTTTGACCTTTGACCTGTCTGCGATCGTGACTGGACGTGATTGGTCTGCTGCCGCTGAGTCACATGTCAGATCTGTGTTCCCGCTGAGCGTTTGTGAGTGTTGTGTTGATAATCGTTCCACATGCTGAGGTGTAGCGGTCCATCTGAGCACTCGACTGATTTAGAAGATGATGATGATGATGATGATGATGATGAT
>CM040800.1:332736-465236 GCA_022829025.1 Squalius cephalus | reverse complement strand
CGCTGACCTCACTGACCTCACTGATCTCTCTGACCTCACTGATCTCTCTGACCTCACTGACCTCTCTGACCTCACTGACATCGCGGACCTCACTGACATCGCTGACCTCACTGACCTCTCTGACATCGCTGACCTCACTGACCTCTCTGACCTCGCGGACCTCACTGACCTCGCTGACCTCTCTGACCTCACTGACATCGCTGACCTCACTGACCTCGCTGACATCACTGACATCGCTGACCTCACTGACCTCGCTGACCTCACTGACCTGACCTCTCTGACCTCACTGACCTCGCTGACCTCACTGACCTCTCTGACCTCTCTGACCTCACTGACCTCTCTGACATCACTGACCTCTCTGACATCACTGACCTCGCTGACCTCACTGATCTCTCTGACCTCGCTGACCTCACTGACCTCGCTGACCTCACTGACCTCGCTGACCTCACTGACCTCACTGACCTCACTGACCTCACTGACCTCGCTGACCTCACTGACCTCGCTGACCTCACTGACCTCTCTGACCTCTCTGACCTCACTGACATCACTGACCTCACTGATCTCTCTGACCTCTCTGACCTCACTGACCTCTCTGACCTCGCTGACCTCTTTGACATCGCTGTAGTAGTAGTAATACTAGTAGTAGTTCAGAGGAACAACACATAATGGATATTGTTTGGACAGTGGAGTCAAAAAGGTTTAGAACCACTGATCTAAAGTGCAGTTAAACACACACACACACACACACACACACACACACATTCCTGAGTGTAACTATAAAGGGATGTGATCGTAATGACTTCCTGTTTACAGGCCCTGTCTTTGGGACATGGAGAAAACCAGCCCAGCAGTCACCTTACATACCAGCTACAGAGGTGAACACACACACACACACACACACACACACACACACACACACACACCATGGTTCCCGCGGGGTCTTAAAAAGTCTTAAAATGTCTTAAATTCTGAACTTTAAATTTAAGGCCTTAAAACGTCTTAAAAACAGCCAGATTTTCATCCGCGGTCTTAAATTTCATTTAGTCAGGACTGTCAGGTCTTAAAAAAGGTTTTACCGTCGTTCATTTCCAGAAACGCTGGCCGCAGAGAGTTATTACAAAGTAGCAAAAAAGTATCGAAGTCGCTCGCCAAGAGGCAGTTCACATATCGCGTCTTTTTCGCGCTCAAGTTCATTCAAATGTAGGCGCGCGGTAATAGAAGCGACGCGCTCGTTTATTTCCAGGCGCAGCGACATGAGAAAAGACATGAAGGATGCGGGTGCACCCAAACACTACGGGTGTTTCTCTCTTCTCCGTAAATAAATCTTGTAACAGAGCTACAGCAAGCGCTTCTCGGCGGTGGAAATCCATTAGCCTCTAAAACTTTTTTGTCATTGTGGAGTCGCATAGCAATCGGACCGAATTTTACTATTAATAATAAAAGATAACCTAAAGTGTATTGTAAATGTCACTAAATCATTTTTTATAAAAAGAATGAGTCAAAAAAATAAATAAAATTAAAGTCTGAAATATGTGAGGTTTATCTTTTTATAAAAACCTTTTTTGTCAACTCTATTTGAACTTGTACTTGTTAGTATATAACATGTTGCAAGACACTTTTAAAATCTGGCTATCATTTTTAATTGTATTATTTTAATGTTTATGTTAGTGCGTATTGATGCTAATTTTATTTGTTATTTGCTGTTTTTTGACATAAAACTTGGTGAATTGATTTCATTGTGTAGTATTAGTACTTTGAACAGGATTCTGTGATAACAGTGATAATTTTTGGCACTATAATAATTAAATGAAATGTTCATGCCATTTCATCTCTAGTTATGATCAACTATGATCAACTAAAATCAACTAATGTGTTTTTTACAGTAGGCCTATAATATGCAAAGTACAATTTTCTATTAAAAAAATGATATCTGATTCTGTTATTTTCTCTGACACGCGTTGTTGGGTCTGGAAGGTTACTAATGTGATTGCTTTATCTGTAAATTAAGTTAATGCTTTTTCAATTACTGAATTCATTGAAATAAAATGAATTCTTTGATTTGAATATTTTTTGGCAATGCGTCGTGTAGGTCTTAAATTTCAATCTTTATGGTCTTAAAATGTCTTAAAAAGGTCTTAAATTTGACTAACTGAAACCTGCAGGAAACCTGACACACACACACACACACACACACACACACACATCTTCATCATGTTCTCTCTCTCTCTCTCAGGTTGCGTATTCAGCCCTCCAGTCCTCCACCTACGCACCCTAACAACCACCTCTTCAGACCAGCCAATCAGAGTCCTCCGCCGGGCAGTCAGGGGATGATGCAGGCTCACGGTCAGTGTCCAATCAGCAGCCTCGGTTGAGTGATTCACACAGTGACATTGACATGTTAAACTCCTCCCACAGGCGGGGCTTCTGCGGTTCAGTTTCAGCATGGCTCCGCCCTCTACCAGTCTCCCAGCGCCAGCCCTCCCCCCACCAGCCTCCCCCGCATGGCCAATCAGCAGCCTCCGTTATCGTCAGGCTCCGCCCGCCAGCAGCAGGTGACCATTCAGGTGCAGGAGGTGGAGCTTGGGGGCGGAGCTCAGCGCCAGGGTTTCCTAGCAACCCCGTGTCACAGAGTTCTGGGGAAACAGCTGAGCGCTGATAACGCGGAAACACACAGGTGACGCGAGCGCCGCGGACACACACACACACACACACACACTCCGCCATCTGTGTGTTCGGCTCATTCATGTGTCCTTTATTTTGATTGTTAAAAAAAGGCTTTGATTTGATGTTCTTTTGGTTTTGAATCAGTGCTGTTTATGTTTGTTCCCTCTGGTGTTTTTCACACGTCGGTCAAAAATGACTGAAATTAATGTTTTTATTTCAATAAAAGGAAAGTACTATATTTTAGTTCAGTAATGTTTTTTATTTAATATTTTGTACTCTTAGGGGATTTTAAGGTACTACATTATATTTTAGCTGTGTTTATTATCCATTTATTCACTTTTTGAGCATAGACCTGAAAATTACATTTCCAGCTTAAACTGGTAAATCTCGAACGCTTTAGAGCGACAGACTGAAGTTTGACCTCTTCAAAGACGACATCTCATAAATGATCTTTCAGTGAGAGTGTGTTCGGCTGCAGTACCAAACGCTTCCACTAGAGGAAACTCTCTCATTCATTTCCACTGCGCGAGAAACACAAGTGTGAATATTGTTTTCAGGACCATTTAACCTGTTCATATCATGACCATGATTTATTACTTTTTTGGTGTTCACACAGCAAGTGCCAAAACCTAGTACCTAGACCTAGACAAAACCAAGTTTCCTACCATTCCAATGAAGAAAAAACAAAACAAATGTAAAATATTTCGGTCAGAAAGGACCGAAAAGCACCAGAGGTTTAAAGCATGTTTAGGACATTGAGATTATTTTAATGCTTCTGTTGGAGTTTTATCACTGTTGTGGAAATGATTTGTGTAAATACTGAGACGCTGCCAGACGAGTGACTGACGGCGGGCGCTTGAGGTACGCTGGTGAACTCATGCTAGCAGTAGATCGTGTGCTTCTGTGCCGTGTTCACTGGATCAGACAGTGGATGTTGATTAGTCCTAATAGTATTAATAGTGCTGATCTTAGATGAACATTAGCCACTGGAGCAGTGGGTTCAGTACTGTGTGTTTTAAAGGCAACATGAAATCATCATTGACTCGATGTTGTGCAAGATTCATCAGTGACGTTATTCTGAGGACAAATCATGTTTGTCTTCATTGTCTTAATAATGCTGATGTAGGCTCTCAAACAATAGAGTTCGTCAGTGAGTCACTTCAGGAAGTGTTTTTCCCATTCATTTTTTTCATAGGCATGTTAGAAATGTCCAGGTTAAAGCCATTAAACCAAACCAACCAGCTACAAGGAGAATCATAGCATTACAAAGATTTATTGTTTGAAGCAAAAAAGCATTTGAAATTCAAAAAGACAACTATAATAACTATAAAAACTATAATGAGGGAAAGAACTACAATCCCATAAGGGAAAGAACTACAATCCCATGATGCATTGCGTAACAACATAACCAAATAAAAAAAAATGGAGAAATATAAAACTATTCATTTAAAGTGGCTGATTATGTCTATAGAAACTACATTTGAAGTATATTGCAAAATATGCATGTATATTAAAATATTTGACAGCATAGCGAGACTCGATTACGTCATTTGCAGTGCTTCATGGGAGTGGGCGGAGCTTAAGAGCCCTTTTTCTGTACAGAATCATGGGTAATGGCGCTTTTAGAATATACATATAAATTCCGACTTTTTCTATTGTATTGGTTTATGAACTCGAGAGAATAAAGTCGGAATTGCAAGAAACTCAGAATTGTGAGAAAAAAAGTCGGGGTTTCAATTCTACGGAAAAAGTTCAAATATATGTAGGCTATGTAAACTCATATTTAAAAAAAAATTTCTCACAATTTTGACTTTTTATTTGCAATTCTGCGAAAGTCAGAATATATATATAAGAAACTCACAATTTCAACTTTTTTTCTCCCAATTTTGACTTTTTTTTGCAATTCTAAGGAAAAAAGTCAGAATATGAATATACTCACAATTAAAAAATTTTTATTGAGAATATGTATAGGAAACTCAGTTTCGACTTTTTTCTCCCAATTCTACGGAAAAAAGTTGGAATATGTATAAGAAATTCACAATTTCAAAAAATGTTCCCCAATTCTATGAAAAAAAAGTCTGAATGCGTATAAGAAACTCACAATTTCAACTTTTTTCTAAAATTTTTAACTTTCTCGCAATTTGTAATTTGCTCTGAAACATCACATTAATGTCATTGTTTCATGTTGACTTTTGTCAAAAAGGGGGTGGAGTCAGATCAGACCAGACTCCTCCCACGCATAACAGTTGGGGTGTGATTATGCTAATGAGAAGTTGTTCTGTGTGTTTCAGTCGCAGTTTGAGTCGCTTCCACACTTCCACGTACGAGCAGTTTACCCCGCACCTGTTTGGCGAGGGCAACATGAACAGTGTGATCGGCACCTATAACCCGTACCTGCAGGGGGCGTGTCTGAAGGTGCCGGGTCTGGAGGGTTACCAGGGTTACGGGAGTCCGTCGGCGCTACAACAGGCTCTGCTATCGCCCACGCCGCTAGAGTACCGGCCGCCACAGGTCACGCCCACTCTACAGGGCCTGCTCTCGCCACGCCACTCGCTAACAGGCCACGCCGACCCACGCCTGCCGCCGCAAGACCTCGCTGCGCTCCTCAAGCGCCACTCACGCACGGCCCCGCCCCCGGCCACGCCCACCGAGATGCTGCTGCTGCAGCTGGGCCAATCCGGCGAGAGCTTGGAGCCACCGCAAGCCCCGCCCACGCAGCACTACCATCACCTGCTCCAGATAAGCCCCGCCCCTCCCTCGGAGAGCATGGAGGAGGACGAGGCGCCGGCCTATCACGAGGGCCTGCTGGCCAAAGCCGCCGCCCCCTCCTGTGACGAGATGCTGGCTCCGCCCCTCTGCAGCACGCCGCCCTACTCCTCCCCCACACATAGACACGCCTACATGCGCGGCACAACGGCGACCAGAGGTGACTCATTGCTCAACGCATTCATACACACGCTCACTCACACACGCTCACTCACACACACTCGTGCACACACTCACTCAATCATACACTCACACACACACGCGCGCTTCTCCATCTAATGTATTTGTTGGCCTGTTGTGTGTCAGAATCGTGTGACGCCTCAGACTGTCGGCCGATGGAAGGAGATCATAACGGCTACGGCTCACACAGACCCCGAGGAGCATTACAGCGACATCACACCATCCAGACCTGCGACGACGCCTACGTGAGTGTGTGTGTGTGTGTGTGAGTGAGTGAGTGAGACTGTGTGTGTGTGTGTGTGTGTGTGTGAGAGAGAGAGTGTGTGAGTGAGTAAGTGTGTGAGAGTGAGTATGAGAGTGAGTGAGTGAGTTGGTGTGTGTGTGTGTGTGTGAGTGAGACTGTGTGTGTGTGTGTGTGTGTGTGTGTGTGTGTGTGTGTGTGTGTGTGAGTGAGTATGAGAGTGAGTGAGTGAGTGAGTTGGTGTGTGTGTGTGTGTGTGTGAGAGAGAGAGAGAGAGTGAGTGAGTGTGTGAGAGTGAGTGAGTTGGTTTGTGTGTGTGAGTGTGTGTGTGAGTGAGTGAGTGAGTGAGACTGTGTGTGTGTGTGAGAGAGAGAGAGTGTGTGAGTGAGTAAGTGTGTGAGAGTGAGTATGAGAGTGAGTGAGTGAGTGAGTGAGTTGGTGTGTGTGTGTGTGTGTGTGAGTGAGACTGTGTGTGTGTGTGTGTGTGTGTGTGTGTGTGTGAGTGAGTATGAGAGTGAGTGAGTGAGTTGGTGTGTGTGTGTGTGAGAGAGAGAGAGAGAGTGAGTGAGTGTGTGAGAGTGAGTGAGTTGGTTTGTGTGTGTGTGAGAGAGAGAGTGAGTGAGTGAGTGAGTGTGTGAGAGTGAGTGAGTGAGTTGGTGTGTGTGTGTGTGTGTGTGTGTGTGTGAGAGAGAGAGAGAGAGAGAGAGTGAGTGAGTGTGTGAGAGAGTATGAGAGTGAGTGAGTGAGTTGGTGTGTGTGTGTGTGAGAGAGAGAGAGAGAGAGAGAGAGAGAGTGAGTGAGAGTGAGTATGAGAGTGAGTGAGTGAGTTGGTGTGTGTGTGTGTGTGTGTGTGTGTGTGAGTGAGTGTGTTGGTGTGTGAGTGAGTGTGTGACTGAGTGACTGAGTGACTGAGTGAGTATGAGAGCGAGTGAGTGAGTGAGAGTATGAGAGTGTTTGTGTGTGTGTGTGTGTGTGTGTGTGTGTGTGTGTGTGTGTGTGTGTCATGCAGTTCCAGCGCTGACCTCTTGTTCTTGTAGGAGCAGGCGGAGCCGATGTCTGGAATGAGCTTATTGGCTGGGAAGGCGTTAAGCTCCGCCCGCATGTCGGACATCCTCAGCCAATCGTCTCTGACAGGAAGCCAGCAGCTGCAGCAGAGGGAGGGGTCAGGTGTGTGAACGCACACACACACACACTCACGCGCTCACTGATGATGATGATGATGATGGTGTTGTGTGTGTGTGTTTAGACGTGGAGGCAGATGTTCCCCCCGCCTCCTGTTACCCGTCCTCCTGCACCAGTGACATGCTGCTAAGCTACAAACCCCCCGACCTGCAGTACAGTGTGGAACAGGCCGGGGTCTAATGAACACAGGTGAGTGTGTGTGAGTTTCTGTGTGAGTGTGTGTGAGTTTCTGTGTGAGTGTCTATGTCTGAGTGTGTGTGTGTGTGAGAAAGTATGTGTGAGTGTGAGGATCAGTGCCGATGGCTGTCGTGTCGATGAGGCCTTCACAGGGGAGTGTCAATCTCTGCTGACACTTCAGGGATGTGTTGTGGTCGTGTCTAGGCGCAGGTCCTCCATCTGATCTGGATACGGCCCGGATCCGGCTGATTACATCATGAGTTGTGGGCGTGTCTAGGCGCAGGTCCTTTATCTGATCTGGATACAGCCCGGATCCGGCTGACTACATCATGTGTTATGGTCATGTCTAGGCTCAGGTCCTCCATCTGATCTGGATATGGCCTGGATCCGGCTGATTACATCATGTGTTGTGGTCGTGTCTAGGCGCAGGTCCTCCATCTGATCTGGATACGGCCCGGATCCGGCTGACTACATCATGAGTTGTGGGCGTGTCTAGGCGCAGGTCCTCCATCTGATCTGGATATGGCCTGGATCCGGCTGATTACATCATGAGTTATGGTCGTGTCTAGGCGCAGGTCCTTTATCTGATCTGGATACGGCCCGGATACGGCTGACTACATCATGCGTTGTGGTCGTGTCTAGGCGCAGGTCCTCCATCTGATCTGGATACGGCCCGGATCCGGCTGACTACATCATGAGTTGTGGGCGTGTCTAGGAGCAGGTCCTTTATCTGATCTGGATACGGCCCGGATACGGCTGACTACATCATGTGTTGTGGGCGTGTCTAGGCGCAGGTCCTCCATCTGATCTGGATACGGCCCGGATACGGCTGACTACATCATGCGTTGTGGTCGTGTCTAGGCGCAGGTCCTCCATCTGATCTGGATACGGCCCGGATCCGGCTGACTACATCATGAGTTGTGGGCGTGTCTAGGCGCAGGTCCTTTATCTGATCTGGATACGGCCCGGATACGGCTGACTACATCATGCGTTGTGGTCGTGTCTAGGCGCAGGTCCTCCATCTGATCTGGATACGGCCCGGATACGGCTGACTACATCATGAGTTGTGGGCGTGTCTAGGCGCAGGTCCTCCATCTGATCTGGATACGGCCCGGATACGGCTGACTACATCATGCGTTGTGGTCGTGTCTAGGCTCAGGTCCTCCATCTGATCTGGATACGGCCCGGATACGGCTGACTACATCATGCGTTGTGGTCGTGTCTAGGTGCAGGTCCTCCATCTGATCTGGATACAGCCCGGATACGGCTGACTACATCATGAGTTATGGTCGTGTCTAGGTGCAGGTCCTCCATCTGATCTGGATACGGCCCGGATACGGCTGACTACATCATGAGTTGTGGGCGTGTCTAGGCGCAGGTCCTCCATCTGATCTGGATACGGCCCGGATACGGCTGACTACATCATGCGTTGTGGTCGTGTCTAGGCGCAGGTCCTCCATCTGATCTGGATACGGCCCGGATACGGCTTACTACATCATGTGTTGTGGTCGTGTCTAGGCGCAGGTCCTTCATCTGATCTGGATACGGCCCGGATACGGCTGACTACATCATGAGTTGTGGGCGTGTCTAGGCGCAGGTCCTCCATCTGATCTGGATACGGCCCGGATACGGCTGACTACATCATGCGTTGTGGTCGTGTCTAGGCGCAGGTCCTCCATCTGATCTGGATACGGCCCGGATACGGCTGACTACATCATGCGTTGTGGTCGTGTCTAGGTGCAGGTCCTCCATCTGATCTGGATACGGCCCGGATACGGCTGACTACATCATGAGTTGTGGGCGTGTCTAGGCGCAGGTCCTCCATCTGATCTGGATATGGCCTGGATCCGGCTGACTACATCATGTGTTGTGGGCGTGTCTAGGAGCAGGTCCTCCGTCTGATCTGGATACGGCCCGGATCCGGCTGACTACATCATGCGTTGTGGTCGTGTCTAGACGCAGGTCCTCCATCTGATCTGGTTACGGCCCGGATCCGGCTGACTACATCATGAGTTATGGTCGTGTCTAGGCGCAGGTCCTCCATCTGATCTGGATATGGCCTGGATCCGGCTGACTACATCATGTGTTGTGGTCGTGTCTAGGCGCAGGTCCACCATCTGATCTGGATACGGCCCGGATCCGGCTGACTACATGTGTTGTGGGCGTGTCTAGGCGCAGGTCCTCCATCTGATCTGGATATGGCCTGGATCCGGCTGATTACATCATGAGTTGTGGGCGTGTCTAGGCGCAGGTCCTCCATCTGATCTGGATACGGCCCGGATCCGGCTGACTACATCATGTGTTGTGGTCGTGTCTAGGCGCAGGTCCTCCATCTGATCTGGATACGGCACGGATCCGGCTGACTACATCATGTGTTGTGGTCGTGTCTAGGCGCAGGTCCTCCATCTGATCTGGATACGGCCCGGATCCGGCTGACTACATCATGAGTTATGGTTGTGTCTAGGAGCAGGTCCTCCGTCTGATCTGGATACGGCCCGGATCCGGGTGACTACATCATGAGTTGTGGTCGTGTCTAGGCGCAGGTCCACCATCTGATCTGGATACGGCACGGATCCGGCTGACTACATCATGTGTTGTGGTCGTGTCTAGGCGCAGGTCCTCCATCTGATCTGGATACGGCCCGGATCCGGCTGACTACATCATGAGTTATGGTTGTGTCTAGGAGCAGGTCCTCCGTCTGATCTGGATACGGCCTGGATCCGGGTGACTACATCATGAGTTGTGGTCGTGTCTAGGTGCAGGTCCACCATCTGATCTGGATACGGCCCGGATCCGGCTGATTACATCATGTGTTATGGTCGTGTCTAGGTGCAGGTCCACCATCTGATCTGGATACGGCCCGGATCCGGCTGACTACATCATGTGTTGTGGTCGTGTCTAGGCGCAGGTCCTCCATCTGATCTGGATACGGCCCGGATCCGGCTGACTACATCGTGAGTTATGGTCGTGTCTAGGCGCAGGTCCACCATCTGATCTGGATACGGCCCGGATCCGGCTGACTACATCATGTGTTGTGGTCGTGTCTAGGCGCAGGTCCACCATCTGATCTGGATACGGCCCGGATCCGGCTGACTACATCATGTGTTGTGGGCGTGTCTAGGTGCAGGTCCACCATCTGATCTGGATACGGCCTGGATCCGGCTGATTACATCATGTGTTATGGTCGTGTCTAGGCGCAGGTCCTCCATCTGATCTGGATACGGCCCGGATCCGGCTGACTACATCATGCGTTGTGGTCGTGTCTAGGCACAGGTCCTCCATCTGATCTGGATACGGCCCGGATCCGGGTGATTACATCATGCGTTGTGGTCGTGTCTAGGCGCAGGTCCTCCATCTGATCTGGATACGGCCTGGATCCGGCTGATTACATCATGTGTTGTGGTCGTGTCTAGGCGCAGGTC
This sequence comes from Squalius cephalus, assembly GCA_022829025.1. Classification (NCBI taxonomy): domain Eukaryota; kingdom Metazoa; phylum Chordata; class Actinopteri; order Cypriniformes; family Leuciscidae; genus Squalius; species Squalius cephalus. The sequence goes on along the minus strand of CM040800.1, from coordinate 454,604 downwards.
CACCATCTGATCTGGATACGGCCTGGATCCGGCTGATTACATCATGCGTTGTGGTCGTGTCTAGGCGCAGGTCCTCCATCTGATCTGGATACGGCCTGGATCCGGCTGATTACATCATGTGTTGTGGTCGTGTCTAGGCGCAGGTCCACCATCTGATCTGGATACGGCCTGGATCCGGCTGATTACATCATGTGTTGTGGTCGTGTCTAGGTGCAGGTCCTCCATCTGATCTGGATACGGCCCGGATCCGGCTGATTACATCATGCGTTGTGGTCGTGTCTAGGCGCAGGTCCTCCATCTGATCTGGATACGGCCTGGATCCGGCTGATTACATCATGTGTTGTGGTCGTGTCTAGGCGCAGGTCCTCCATCTGATCTGGATACGGCCTGGATCCGGCTGACTACAGTAAACCTTGGGATAAACAGAAAGACTAACATTAGCGTAGATGCCATTCTTATGATGTAACAAATACATCGGGTGTTATAGGAAGTGTATAGGATGTAGTTTATGGTACTGTGAATGTGAGTCTGAGTGTGTGTGTGTGTGAGTACAAATACTATGACATGAATATACGTTTTATCCACATACAATACACTCACATAAAGCAATATATATTATATAACAAAATCGGCTGCATTATTGTTTATATTGTCACTATTCGTGAAAAAAAAACTTAAACTAAATTTACACATTTAATATAATATATTAACCTTTATTAATATATGAAGAGTTCAGATGCAAAAAGCCTCTAAGTGCCATCTGAAATTTTCTTCTAGAATGATCATTTTTATCAAACTCGTATATTTAAGTTCAGTAATTTCACTTAAATGACAATTCATAGGTAATTTTCATTGCCATTTCAGTGAAATTACTGAACTTAAATATACAAGCTTGATAAAAATGATCATTCTAGAAGAAATTTTCAGATGGCACTTAGAGGCTTTTGCATCTGAACTCTTCATATATTTTTATATACAATTTTATACTAAATGTATTATATATACTAATGTTGTTCTGTGTTTCTCTTCTCAGGGGTGTATTTGCTGTATAAAGCTCATATCCGTCTGCTGTGTTGTGCTGTCATGCCAAATCCTCATCGTCTGTCCGTCGGGGTGCCGTGGGCGTGGCCAGCACGCAGGGGGCGGAGCACTTGGCTTCCTCTTCGACGCCATTGGCCGTCTTGACGTGGGAGTTTCTCTGATTGGCTGGGGCGAGTGCCGCCCATCTGCTGAGGCCCAATAATCATCCGCCCCTCCCCCACCCGACCACGCCCTCTTACCGTCGCCATAGCAGCGCTCCCACGCGCTCCGATGTACAAGGCTTACACAGAGTCTTATGTAAACACACTCACACACACACATACACACACACGAAAAGACGTCATTACCAAACGCCACAAACCCAAAGTATTTCACGTGAAGCCTGTGGGACGTCGCGGATCATTCCGGTCGGGCCGTGACTCTCATTCGCTCTTTCCTCACTTCTGTTCTTTTATTTTTAACGCATTTTTATGGCTAATGTTCTGTAGGAATTATGATTCATTATTGTTCTCGTTTTCTGTAAAAGACGTTTTATGGTTATGACATTATTAAAAAGAATGATTATTATTAAAACCGTTCTATGTTGCAACGAGAACAGCAGCGTTTGTTTCCTCACAAAGTGATTTTTGCACTTTCAGTTTTTGTTTTTTGCTTTTCCTTCCTGTTTCTTGTTCACCTCCTTCATTCCATACATCTGCCTGTCTGTCTGTCTGTTTGATGTCTATGACAGATGCATTGTGGGTAGTTTCACAGGTCCTGTACTGCTCATAGATGATGATGATGATGATGTTTTGATCTTCATTTCCTTTTCTCAAAGCTTTATTGGTTATTTTTTTTTTGTGGATGTTGTTGGAAAAGCGTTTGTATATTGTTTATTTTGCTATTTCTGTTCTGATGTCATGTTGATGTTTTTAGCCAAATGTACAGACAGACAGACAGACAGACAGACAGACAGACAGACAGACAGACAGACAGACGCCTCATTTCACGTCTTTCTCAGAGTTTAGAGCCCAAATGTGTGGAAGCTTCTCTCCTCCACGGAATAAAAACAAAAGGCAATTTATACGAATTTATATCTAACAATTATGACTTTTTTACTTGCAATTATGAGTTTATATCTCAGTCAGAATATAGGTATATAAACTCGCAATTCCGAGTTTATCACAATTCTGACTTTTTCTTAGCAATTCTACGAAAAAAGTTAGAGTATATGTATATAAACTCACAATTTCAACTTTTTTCTCACAATTCTACGAAAAAGTCAGAATATGTATATAAACTCACAATTTATCTTTTTTTCTCACAATGCTACGGAAAAAGTCAGAATATGTATATAAACTCACAATTTCAACTTTTTTCTCTTAATTTCAACTTTTTTCTCGCAATTCTACAAAAAAAAGTCAGAATATAGTTCTATAAACTCACGAGAATAAAGTCGTACTTGCAAGAAACAGAATTGCGAGAAAAAAAGTCAGAATTACAATTTTATTAAAGTCTGAATATATGTATATAAACTCACAATTTCAACTTTTTTCTCACAATTCTATGAAAAAGTCAGAATAGAGGTATATAAATGTGTCGAAGTCAGAATTGTGAGAAACTCAGAATTGCGAGATAAAAGTAATAGCAATTCTACAAAAAAGTCAGAATAAAGGTATATAGAATCACAATTTCCAATTTTTTTTATTTTTTTATTAGAATCGTAAGGTATAAACTCACAAAAAATCGCAATTAGCCTTTTTTTTTTTTTCATTTATTTTTTATCCTGTGGTGGAAACAAGCTTCTGTAGAAATGTTGCTGAGATTGAACGATTTCTGCTGCCGTTTCGTCTTCGGTCTGACCAAACCAATAACGGTCACATGATCATCTGAGGCGAGACGGGCGTGTGTTTATCAGACAATCACCTGTCTGTGTGCGAGTTTGTGTCGATGGTGATGAAGAGAACCATGATCCTCCTCATCCTCCATCTGTCAATCATGTTATGCTCCGCCCTATTTTCCTTTCTAGATCTGTCAGTTTCTTCTCTCCTTTTTTTGGCTTTATGTTTTTGGAAAAAATACTAAAGTGCAACAGCAATGGTTAAAAAAGAATTCCAAACAAAACTGAGAGAAATAATAAATATATATAAATAAAGAAATGAATATGACATAAGTGTGTGTGCTGTGTTCTTTGAGAGTGTGTTCAGTAGCGAAACACCTTCCCCGTGCTCTACCACAGATGTGCTTCTCTTCAATATGTCGGCACAGGACCCGAAAGAGAGCGTTTACACTAATGCCCGCTGTCGCCCTTTAACAATATGTGCTTGTGTTATGAACCGATGTCTGACACATGTCACAATGCACAACAGCTGCTATTTGAAGTTATTAATAATTGACGAACTTTGCAACATTGACTCTTATATGAGCTGAATAATGACCCTTGTCTTCTGTAGAGCTGCTTTTGAATTTGTTTCATAATTGATGACTTTTACAGTATTAACACTGGTATTTTCATGTTTTATTACTGTGAAGGTGCTTTGAAACGATCTGTGGTGTATAAAGTGCTATAGAAACAAGTAAATGTTAGCACTGACACCAGAAGCATCTGCTAATGAATCAACATCAGGTGTTAACAAGTACACTTACACCTACACCTTCAACATCCGCTTTCTTTGCAGATTTACACTTTCTACAAGCCTCTTTCGATCTTCAACGCTCACCACCACAAATCATGCAACATCTGTTCACGCAACTTTATCACTTTGAGTAATTAAACTTCCCTCCGTAACACCAACCCCTCTTCCGGGTTCATCCAGACGAAACCTTGGACATGTTTCAGACCTGTCTCTCTCTTCCTATTCCTAGTGAACGAGGTTCAGTCTGATCCCAGATCTTCAGTTCTCATTCTGCTAGATTATCTGCCAACTTCGATCCGATCCTTCTGTGCCCTCTCTCATCCCTGGAACAACACTATGCTGGTCTGAATCTCAGCTCAGGTCTGAAGCGCATCAGCTGGTCCCGGGGTACCCCAGGGCTCAGTCCTTGGACCTCTCCTGTTTTCCATACACTACATCTTTGGGACCCATTATACAGGCGCATGGTTTCTCCTACCGTTGCTATGCTGATGACACACTGTTCTACTTTTAATTTCAAACAGACGGTCCCACGGTAGCATCACGGACCAGTTGTTATAGTTGGCTAACGATGCTTTCGGGAAACACACCCCTGGACGACTGTAATGCTCTTCTGGAAGGACTTCTTCAAATGGAGCCACCGTGGAGAGGCGCAAAATCACTTTCCAGAACCTTCTCATTCACTGTTCTCAAAGATCTTCCCAAACCTATCCAGACAGAATCCCTGAAACATTCCAGACACAGCCGGAAACTCATCTCTTCTGCACGCTCTTACTGCATCATTCTTCTATTCTTTCTCTATTTCTCAATCCCTCCCTGTTCTTGCTCGAACTATTAACACTTCTCGCAGTTCTCGTGTTTGATCGCTTGCTGTATTCCTGTGGATGAAAGCGTCTGCTAGATGATCAAATGCTGCCTGGAGGTTCTGTTCACCATCATGTGCTCTGTGTGCAGCTGCTGATGTCTGGATGTGATCCTGCACTGCAGAGGCTGAGCAGACCTGAGAGTCGAGCGCCGATCTGACCGGGGTTATCCTGCGTCTGGTTGGAGGAGGTTCAGTAACACACACACACACACACACACACAGAGAGAGTCAGTGAACACTCGTCTGCTGCCTCCTGCTCTCAGTGTTTTATATCAGTAATGAATCACAGCAACCCCCCCCCCACCCCACCCCCTCTGTGCGTGCTGCGTCAGTGTGTGTGACGCTCCTGCATGAGTGTGTGTGTGTGTGTGTGTGTTTGCATTCTGAATGGATCCACAGCCGGTCGGAATCAGCAGCGTCTCTGTGCACAGAGGTAAAACACTCTGAGTGTGTGTGTGTGTGTGTCATAACTGTCATGTGCCTCATTTGTACAGTATCAGTGTGTGATGCTGCTGCTGCTGCATGAGTGTGTGTGTGTGTGTGTGTGTGTGTGTGTGTGTGTGTGTGTGTGTGTGTGTGTGTGTGTGTGTGTGTCTCCTGCAGCTGAGAGATGCAGAGTCTGCATGTCTACATCACACTGGGAAACAGACTGTTTTCATTTCTTGACTGATGCATTTCAATCACACACTCAAATCGGTCTGAACAACACACACTTCAGCGGTTCATGTGTGCAACTGGACAATTCTAGTTTGTGTGTTTTTGTAGTTTTGTGCATCTGGTTGAGACTCCTGTTTTTTTCTTGTGTGTGTGTGTGTGTGTGTGTGTGTGTGTGTGTGTGTCTGTGTGTGTGTGTGTGTGTGTGTGTCTGTGTGTGTATCTGTGTGTGTGTGTGTGTGTGTGTGTGTGTGTGTGTGTGTGTGTGTGTGTGTAGGTGACTATGAGGACGCTTCTCTCTTCTTTATTCTTTCACACCATGATCTGGGCCAGCACAGGTAAGATGTTCTTGTTTCAGTTATGTTTTTATTTCAGTATTGCTCTTGACTTTATTCTGCTCTCTGCCAGCAGCCATTGACCCCGCCCCCAAAATTGACGGACAGCAGACCTCGTCAGTCACGGTACAGGAGAACTTCACTCACCAATTCAACTGCCAATCAGAGGGCTGGAATCCTCAAGCCCCGCCCCTGCTGACCTGGTACCTGAACGGGGAGAGGCAGAGCGAGGTGACGGGCAGCCGGGGGGCGGGGCGTCTGGTTATGACATCACCAGGGGATTCCGGAGTGCTTCGATACGGATCCGAGCGCAACAGCACGTTCACACTCAAACCCAAACGCTGGGACCGAGAGCTGGTGTGTGCGGCGCGAAACCCTGCCGGAGGAGAGAGTTACAACGCCACCGTCACGCTCAACGTCCAGTGTGAGTCTGACACGCTCCCGCGATGAAGCTGCACGGCGTAAAGATCAACGAAAATACATGATGGAGCAAGTTTATGAATGAAGTTTATGTTAATCAATATAATAATGTTATATAATAATATAAATTATAACATGAATAATTAAAATAAAATTTTATTCATAATATTAATTAAAATTTTGATCTGTCGGGTCGGATATCTGATGTAAAATGAATAATAAATATATTTGATATATCAATATAAATTATAGCATTACATATAGCTGCAAGCAGCAGTTAACGGGGTTCAAGCGGGGTTAGGGTCTAGGCGACCCTCTTGTGGATAACAGTAATATTACAGCCTTCATTTTTTCAGTTGAAATGGCTTATAGTTTAGGTTTCACTGTGAGCATCAGAAAAGGAGATTTAACATATGATATGAATATTGTGTGATTTATGTGTGATACATTGCATAATATATAGGGTGTAAAACAAAATAGCGCCACCCGGTGGCCATTTTCTTTCAAATTTCGCACAGACCTCTAGGACCATGAGTCAAACGTACCCACCAAGTTTCATTCCGATCGGCCTCCATTATCCTGGCCTAAGAGGTGCGCAAACTTCACTGGCCGATGGCAGCCATGTTTTCCGTGATACAGGAATCTCATCATGGCAGCTTGGACAAAGACACCGCATGCCAATTCTCTAGTCAAATCGGACTAATGGTTGCGTCGTTACAACTGTTTTTATGGGTTTTTTCGTATTACAGCGCCACCAAGTGGTGAATCACCACAGAGTGTTTTGTGCGACCACAGAATGAGCTTGTACAAGAGCATAACACGTTTGGTGAGAATATCTCATTGAGTTCAAGAGTTACAGCCATTTTAGTGGAAGTGACATGTTGGCGTTCTGTCGCAAGCATTGCGTATTATTAATAATAATACCAATAATATTAATTAAAATTTTGTTCTGTCGGTCAGTCCTTCCAGAATGTTTCAACCACAGATGGCGATAGAGAGGCCATAGCTTTAAAAGCGTGAACTAACCTCGCACGCGTGTGTTTGGTCCCTCGTGTCTCAGTCCAGCCGGAGATCTTGCGTGTCGACGCCCACTACAGCGAGACCGCGGACCCTGGCCTCTCCCTCATCCTCTTCGCTTTGGTCCGGTCCAACCCCCCCGCCACCATCACCTGGGTGGATCGGTCCGGTCAGCTGCTGGCCAACACCTCCGACTTCCTCATCCTGGACTCACGGAGCCACCCGTGGCTGGCCAATCACAGCCTGCAGGTCACTCTGAGCAGCCTATCAGGAAACATCTCGGTCAGCGCCAACAACAGCCTTGGCTCCGCCCACAGCAACCTCACACTCACAGGTGACACGACACGTCATCAGAAATCTGAAGCAGCACAACTGTTTTCAACACTGATAATAATCATAAATGTTTCCTGATCATCAAATCATCATATTAGAGTGATTTGTGAAGGATCATGTGACACTGAAGACTGGAGTAATGATGCTGAAAATTCAGCTTTGATCACAGGAATAAATTACACTTTACTGTATATTCACATAGAGAACAGATGATTTACACTGGAGTAATATCTCACTGTTTTACTGTATATAAGATCAAATAAATGCAGCCTTGAGCAGAAGAGACTCTTTCAGACACATCTCACCCACCAGTGGTGTATAGTCATGTGTGTATGAGTTGGTGTCCTGTTCCTCCAGAGTTCCTGCAGTCTCGTGTGGAAGTTCCGATGTTCGGGATAGTGACAGGTGGCGTCGCCGGCATCATCACCCTCCTCATCTTCACCTTGATGGTCTTCTTCCTCCTACAGAAGGATAAAACCAAAGCCATCGGTACAAAGACTGAGAACACTGCAGATAAAAGCATACATGTAAATGTGTTCATGTGTTCATAAATGCTTCTTTCTGTGTTGTTCCTCAGAAGAGCCCGTCGCAGTGCATCTGTCCTCCAAACGGTGCGACGTGTCTCCCAGCATTCTCTGCTAATAATAACATTAAAGAACGATTGATCTCGTGACTGCTCTGGTGTTTGTTGGTTGCAGTAACGACATGGTGAAGGTTCAGGTGAACGGCGTGTATCTGCCCAGAGAGAACATGTCTTTACCGTCACACGTGCAGCTGAACGACGACCGCACACTCTGTAAGGGTGAGTCCCGCTTCTGTGCAGAGCTGCCCATCTAACTGGAACATGGCATAAAGCATTTGTGAATGAAGCAGTGTTTCCATCCCATGTGTTCAAGAGAACAAAATCATCACTTCTTGGGAAACTGGTGGAAAATATCAGTAATAAAAATGTAAGTTTCTCCAGTCTGGCTCTTTTCTCCTCTATCATACATGAGTTTGTCTCAGAGCGTCAGACGAAACACAATAAACACTGTCATGTTCTCTTCCGTTCTAATGCTGGTGTTTGGGAACGCAATCGTGTCAGACGCTTCTGGAGGGAATTATATTACAATACATTTACATTTCATCATTTCATCATTTAGCCACTTGCATATTGCTGCCCTGTTGTTGCTTCTATTGCTCTCATCATTTGTAAGTGCTGTGACCAGTCCCAGTTATTCTAGCACAGTAGACATAGCAAGGTGCTTTAAAAAAATAGATATAAAATAGCAAGGGTTAGTATTAATGGGTCAAGTGTTGCTCGAAAGAGATGCGTCTTCAAGACTAAAGACTCAGCAGCTTAGGTTGAGTTTGGCAGGTCATTCCTCCAGCAGGAAACACGGTGCGTTGAAGTCATCTCGGAAAGATCGTATTTATGAGTTGAATGCACATGAACCTCATCACAATGTCGTAAATACGAATGGGAAGCTCGGGATTTTCTTTAAGCCCCGATCTTTACGAGTTGGGGGCGTGTCCGTGAGAAATATGGCGGAGACCACAATACTAAAAGGTATTTAGCAGTGATATTGTCAGGCTTTTCTATTTACAGCGCAGTAGATAATTGCCTGCACATTATAATATAACAATGTAATATGTAACGAAAAAGTTTGCAGTGGCTTCATAAATTTGTTAAAAACATTTAAAAAAAAGCAAAGCACACCTGATGCACATTTCTTTGTTCTTCATTTTCTGGAACTAGAGTTTAAGAACCTTGCTGTATTTTTGTGTAATTAAGAGAAAGTGCACCGCCATCTTACTCCGAGGAAAGTGACTTGAACGCACCTGCAGTCGTAAACACGACTTCCCACCTCGTAAGTACGAACTTACCAGGAGGACTTGAATGCACCTACAGTCCCGATGAAGGTTAGTGAAAGAGATTTTTCACCACAAGACACCATTCACCTGCAGAACACAAGCTTCTGGAGACACATCAGTCTGAAGTAGCGAGTTTAGGTATAGGAAGCAGAGCCAGTGGTTGTTCTGTAGGAAAACTAGCGGTCCCAGCACTGAGCCCTGAGGCACTCCAGTAGCTAGATGATAACAGTGATGGGGTAAACCATGTTTCTGAATGACAGATCCTAGTGATGACATGTAGATGGAGAAGAGAAGCGGTCCCAGCACTGAGCCCTGAGGCACTCCAGTAGCTAGATGATAACAGTGATGGGATAAACCATGTTTCTGAATGACAGATCTAGTGATGACATGTAGATGGAGAAGAGAAGCGGTCCCAGCACTGAGCCCTGAGGCACTCCAGTAGCTAGATGATAACAGTGATGGGATAAACCATGTTTCTGAATGACAGATCCTAGTGATGACATGTAGATGGAGAAGAGAAGCAGTCCCAGCACTGAGCCCTGAGGCACTCCAGTAGCTAGATGATAACAGTGATGGGGTAAACCATGTTTCTGAATGACAGACACTAGTGATGACATGTAGATGGAGAAGAGAAGCGGTCCCAGCACTGAGCCCTGAGGCACTCCAGTAGCTAGATGATAACAGTGATGGGATAAACCATGTTTCTGAATGACAGATCTAGTGATGACATGTAGATGGAGAAGAGAAGCGGTCCCAGCACTGAGCCCTGAGGCACTCCAGTAGCTAGATGATAACAGTGATGGGGTAAACCATGTTTCTGAATGACAGACACTAGTGATGACATGTAGATGGAGAAGAGAAGCGGTCCCAGCACTGAGCCCTGAGGCACTCCAGTAGCCAGATGATAACAGTGATGGGATAAACCATGTTTCTGAATGACAGACACTAGTGATGACATGTAGATGGAGAAGAGAAGCAGTCCCAGCACTGAGCCCTGAGGCACTCCAGTAGCTAGATGATAACAGTGATGGGGTAAACCATGTTTCTGAATGACAGACACTAGTGATGACATGTAGATGGAGAAGAGAAGTGGTCCCAGCACTGAGCCCTGAGGCACTCCAGTAGCTAGATGATACCAGTGATGGGGGAAACCATGTTTCTGAATGACAGACACTAGTGATGACATGTAGATGGAGAAGAGAAGTGGTCCCAGCACTGAGCCCTGAGGCACTCCAGTAGCTAGATGATAACAGTGATGGGGTAAACCATGTTTCTGAATGACAGACACTAGTGATGACATGTAGATGGAGAAGAGAAGTGGTCCCAGCACTGAGCCCTGAGGCACTCCAGTAGCTAGATGATAACAGTGATGGGATAAACCATGTTTCTGAATGACAGATCTAGTGATGACATGTAGATGGAGAAGAGAAGCAGTCCCAGCACTGAGCCCTGAGGCACTCCAGTAGCTAGATGATACCAGTGATGGGGGAAACCATGTTTCTGAATGACAGACACTAGTGATGACATGTAGATGGAGAAGAGAAGTGGTCCCAGCACTGAGCCCTGAGGCACTCCAGTAGCTAGATGATAACAGTGATGGGATAAACCATGTTTCTGAATGACAGATCTAGTGATGACATGTAGATGGAGAAGAGAAGCAGTCCCAGCACTGAGCCCTGAGGCACTCCAGTAGCTAGATGATACCAGTGATGGGGGAAACCATGTTTCTGAATGACAGATCTAGTGATGACATGTAGATGTAGAAGAGAAGCGGTCCCAGCACTGAGCCCTGAGGCACTCCAGTAGCTAGATGATAACAGTGATGGGATAAACCATGTTTCTGAATGACAGATCTAGTGATGACATGTAGATGGAGAAGAGAAGCGGCCCCAACACTGAGCTCTGAGGCACTCCAGTAGCTAGATGATAACAGTGATGGGATAAACCATGTTTCTGAATAACAGATCCTAGTGATGACATGTAGATGGAGAAGAGAAGCGGTCCCAGCACTGAGCCCTGAGGCACTCCAGTAGCTAGATGATAACAGTGATGGGATAAACCATGTTTCTGAATAACAGATCCTAGTGATGCCATGTAGATGGAGAAGAGAAGCGGCCCCAACACTGAGCTCTGAGGCACTCCAGTAGCTAGATGATAACAGTGATGGGATAAACCATGTTTCTGAATGACAGATCTAGTGATGACATGTAGATGGAGAAGAGAAGCGGTCCCAGCACTGAGCCCTGAGGCACTCCAGTAGCTAGATGATAACAGTGATGGGATAAACCATGTTTCTGAATGACAGATCTAGTGATGACATGTAGATGTAGAAGAGAAGCGGTCCCAGCACTGAGCCCTGAGGCACTCCAGTAGCTAGATGATAACAGTGATGGGATAAACCATGTTTCTGAATGACAGACACTAGTGATGACATGTAGATGGAGAAGAGAAGCGGTCCCAGCACTGAGCCCTGAGGCACTCCAGTAGCTAGATGATAACAGTGATGGGATAAACCATGTTTCTGAATGACAGATACTAGTGATGACATGTAGATGGAGAAGAGAAGTGGTCCCAGCACTGAGCCCTGAGGCACTCCAGTAGCTAGATGATAACAGTGATGGGATAAACCATGTTTCTGAATGACAGACACTAGTGATGACATGTAGATGGAGAAGAGAAGCGGTCCCAGCACTGAGCCCTGAGGCACTCCAGTAGCTAGATGATAACAGTGATGGGATAAACCATGTTTCTGAATGACAGACACTAGTGATGACATGTAGATGGAGAAGAGAAGCGGCCCCAACACTGAGCCCTGAGGCACTCCAGTAGCTAGATGATAACAGTGATGGGATAAACCATGTTTCTGAATGACATATCTAGTGATGACGTGTAGATGGAGAAGAGAAGCGGTCCCAGCACTGAGCCCTGAGGCACTCCAGTAGCTAGATGATAACAGTGATGGGGTAAACCATGTTTCTGAATGACAGACACTAGTGATGACATGTAGATGGAGAAGAGAAGCGGTCCCAGCACTGAGCCCTGAGGCACTCCAGTAGCTAGATGATAACAGTGATGGGGTAAACCATGTTTCTGAATGACAGACACTAGTGATGACATGTAGATGGAGAAGAGAAGCGGTCCCAGCACTGAGCCCTGAGGCACTCCAGTAGCTAGATGATAACAGTGATGGGATAAACCATGTTTCTGAATGACAGATCTAGTGATGACATGTAGATGGAGAAGAGAAGCAGTCCCAGCACTGAGCCCTGAGGCACTCCAGTAGCTAGATGATAACAGTGATGGGATAAACCATGTTTCTGAATGACAGATCTAGTGATGACATGTAGATGGAGAAGAGAAGCAGTCCCAGCACTGAGCCCTGAGGCACTCCAGTAGCTAGATGATAACAGTGATGGGGTAAACCATGTTTCTGAATGACAGACACTAGTGATGACATGTAGATGGAGAAGAGAAGCGGTCCCAGCACTGAGCCCTGAGGCACTCCAGTAGCTAGATGATAACAGTGATGGGATAAACCATGTTTCTGAATGACAGATCTAGTGATGACATGTAGATGGAGAAGAGAAGCGGTCCCAGCACTGAGCCCTGAGGCACTCCAGTAGCTAGATGATAACAGTGATGGGGTAAACCATGTTTCTGAATGACAGACACTAGTGATGACATGTAGATGGAGAAGAGAAGCGGTCCCAGCACTGAGCCCTGAGGCACTCCAGTAGCTAGATGATAACAGTGATGAGATAAACCATGTTTCTGAATGACAGATCTAGTGATGACATGTTGATGGAGAAGAGAAGCGGTCCCAGTACTGAGCCCTGAGGCACTCCAGTAGCTAGATGATAACAGTGATGGGGTAAACCATGTTTCTGAATGACAGACACTAGTGATGACATGTAGATGGAGAAGAGAAGCGGTCCCAGCACTGAGCCCTGAGGCACTCCAGTAGCCAGATGATAACAGTGATGGGATAAACCATGTTTCTGAATGACAGACACTAGTGATGACATGTAGATGGAGAAGAGAAGCAGTCCCAGCACTGAGCCCTGAGGCACTCCAGTAGCTAGATGATAACAGTGATGGGGTAAACCATGTTTCTGAATGACAGACACTAGTGATGACATGTAGATGGAGAAGAGAAGTGGTCCCAGCACTGAGCCCTGAGGCACTCCAGTAGCTAGATGATACCAGTGATGGGGGAAACCATGTTTCTGAATGACAGACACTAGTGATGACATGTAGATGGAGAAGAGAAGTGGTCCCAGCACTGAGCCCTGAGGCACTCCAGTAGCTAGATGATAACAGTGATGGGGTAAACCATGTTTCTGAATGACAGACACTAGTGATGACATGTAGATGGAGAAGAGAAGTGGTCCCAGCACTGAGCCCTGAGGCACTCCAGTAGCTAGATGATAACAGTGATGGGATAAACCATGTTTCTGAATGACAGATCTAGTGATGACATGTAGATGGAGAAGAGAAGCAGTCCCAGCACTGAGCCCTGAGGCACTCCAGTAGCTAGATGATACCAGTGATGGGGGAAACCATGTTTCTGAATGACAGACACTAGTGATGACATGTAGATGGAGAAGAGAAGTGGTCCCAGCACTGAGCCCTGAGGCACTCCAGTAGCTAGATGATAACAGTGATGGGATAAACCATGTTTCTGAATGACAGATCTAGTGATGACATGTAGATGGAGAAGAGAAGCAGTCCCAGCACTGAGCCCTGAGGCACTCCAGTAGCTAGATGATACCAGTGATGGGGGAAACCATGTTTCTGAATGACAGATCTAGTGATGACATGTAGATGGAGAAGAGAAGCGGCCCCAGCACTGAGCCCTGAGGCACTCCAGTAGCTAGATGATAACAGTGATGGGATAAACCATGTTTCTGAATGACAGATCTAGTGATGACATGTAGATGGAGAAGAGAAGCGGCCCCAACACTGAGCTCTGAGGCACTCCAGTAGCTAGATGATAACAGTGATGGGATAAACCATGTTTCTGAATAACAGATCCTAGTGATGACATGTAGATGGAGAAGAGAAGCGGTCCCAGCACTGAGCCCTGAGGCACTCCAGTAGCTAGATGATAACAGTGATGGGATAAACCATGTTTCTGAATAACAGATCCTAGTGATGCCATGTAGATGGAGAAGAGAAGCGGCCCCAACACTGAGCTCTGAGGCACTCCAGTAGCTAGATGATAACAGTGATGGGATAAACCATGTTTCTGAATGACAGATCTAGTGATGACATGTAGACGGAGAAGAGAAGCGGTCCCAGCACTGAGCCCTGAGGCACTCCAGTAGCTAGATGATAACAGTGATGGGATAAACCATGTTTCTGAATGACAGATCTAGTGATGACATGTAGATGTAGAAGAGAAGCGGTCCCAGCACTGAGCCCTGAGGCACTCCAGTAGCTAGATGATAACAGTGATGGGATAAACCATGTTTCTGAATGACAGACACTAGTGATGACATGTAGATGGAGAAGAGAAGCGGTCCCAGCACTGAGCCCTGAGGCACTCCAGTAGCTAGATGATAACAGTGATGGGATAAACCATGTTTCTGAATGACAGATACTAGTGATGACATGTAGATGGAGAAGAGAAGTGGTCCCAGCACTGAGCCCTGAGGCACTCCAGTAGCTAGATGATAACAATGATGGGATAAACCATGTTTCTGAATGACAGACACTAGTGATGACATGTAGATGGAGAAGAGAAGCGGTCCCAGCACTGAGCCCTGAGGCACTCCAGTAGCTAGATGATAACAGTGATGGGATAAACCATGTTTCTGAATGACAGACACTAGTGATGACATGTAGATGGAGAAGAGAAGCGGCCCCAACACTGAGCCCTGAGGCACTCCAGTAGCTAGATGATAACAGTGATGGGATAAACCATGTTTCTGAATGACAGATCTAGTGATGACATGTAGATGGAGAAGAGAAGCGGTCCCAGCACTGAGCCCTGAGGCACTCCAGTAGCTAGATGATAGCAGTGATGGGATAAACCATGTTTCTGAATAACAGATCCTAGTGATGACATGTAGATGGAGAAGAGAAGCGGCCCCAACACTGAGCTCTGAGGCACTCCAGTAGCTAGATGATAACAGTGATGGGATAAACCATGTTTCTGAATAACAGATCCTAGTGATGACATGTAAATGGAGAAGAGAAGCGGTCCCAGCACTGAGCCCTGAGGCACTCCAGTAGCTAGATGATAACAGTGATGGGATAAACCATGTTTCTGAATAACAGATCCTAGTGATGACATGTAGATGGAGAAGAGAAGCGGTCCCAGCACTGAGCCCTGAGGCACTCCAGTAGCTAGATGATAGCAGTGATGGGATAAACCATGTTTCTGAATGACAGATCCTAGTGATGACATGTAGATGGAGAAGAGAAGCGGTCCCAGCACTGAGCCCTGAGGCACTCCAGTAGCTAGATGATAACAGTGATGGGATAAACCATGTTTCTGAATGACAGATCTAGTGATGACATGTAGATGGAGAAGAGAAGCGGCCCCAACACTGAGCTCTGAGGCACTCCAGTAGCTAGATGATAACAGTGATGGGATAAACCATGTTTCTGAATAACAGATCCTAGTGATGACATGTAGATGGAGAAGAGAAGCGGTCCCAGCACTGAGCCTTGAGGCACTCCAGTAGCTAGATGATAACAGTGATGGGATAAACCATGTTTCTGAATGACAGATCCCAGTGATGACATGTAGATGGAGAAGAGAAGCGGTCCCAGCACTGAGCCCTGAGGCACTCCAGTAGCTAGATGATAACAGTGATGGGGTAAACCATGTTTCTGAATGACAGATCCTAGTGATGACATGTAGATGGAGAAGAGAAGCGGTCCCAGCACTGAGCCCTGAGGCACTCCAGTAGCTAGATGATAACAGTGATGGGGTAAACCATGTTTCTGAATAACAGATCCTAGTGATGTCATGTAGATGGAGAAGAGAAGCGGTCCCAGCACTGAGCCCTGAGGCACTCCAGTAGCTAGATGATAACAGTGATGGGATAAACCATGTTTCTGAATGACAGATCTAGTGATGACATGTAGATGGAGAAGAGAAGCGGCCCCAACACTGAGCTCTGAGGCACTCCAGTAGCTAGATGATAACAGTGATGGGATAAACCATGTTTCTGAATAACAGATCCTAGTGATGACATGTAGATGGAGAAGAGAAGCGGTCCCAGCACTGAGCCTTGAGGCACTCCAGTAGCTAGATGATAACAGTGATGGGATAAACCATGTTTCTGAATGACAGATCCCAGTGATGACATGTAGATGGAGAAGAGAAGCGGTCCCAGCACTGAGCCCTGAGGCACTCCAGTAGCTAGATGATAACAGTGATGGGGTAAACCATGTTTCTGAATGACAGATCCTAGTGATGACATGTAGATGGAGAAGAGAAGCGGTCCCAGCACTGAGCCCTGAGGCACTCCAGTAGCTAGATGATAACAGTGATGGGGTAAACCATGTTTCTGAATGACAGATCCCAGTGATGACATGTAGATGGAGAAGAGAAGCGGTCCCAGCACTGAGCCCTGAGGCACTCCAGTAGCTAGATGATAACAGTGATGGGATAAACCATGTTTCTGAATGACAGATCCTAGTGATGACATGTAGATGGAGAAGAGAAGCAGTCCCAGCACTGAGCCCTGAGGCACTCCAGTAGCTAGATGATAACAGTGATGGGATAAACCATGTTTCTGAATAACAGATCCTAGTGATGACATGTAGATGGAGAAGAGAAGCGGTCCCAGCACTGAGCCCTGAGGCACTCCAGTAGCTAGATGTTGGGTCTTAGACACCTCACCCCTTGGAGTGTACAACTCTACTTGAGATGCCCTTCATCATAAGGATTGACAGGAGAATCTGGTCGTTAACTATGTCAAAAGCAGCAGCAAGATGAGAACTGAGGATTTGGAAGCTACTCTTGAGTCTCAGAGCTTCAATAACAGCACGAGTGACGCTTATGAAACCAGACTGGCTGTTGTCCAGGAGGTTGTCCTGTGTAAGAAAGGCAGAGACTTTTCTTTGTAGCCCTGAGTTTAGAATCATGCTCGCTGGATACAAGGGGACAGAAGTTGTCCAAGCACAATGTTAGAGTGGAGAAAAGATTATCGGTTGCACTGTTAGTATCTAGTGATGAAACCAAATCATTCTGATGACAGACTTTGACTCAGGTGTTTCAGAAACACCAAACCAACATTTGAGATGCTGCGATGCCATTGGTCCGCTGGTTAGTTCAGTTATCCAATCACAGCCTCTGCTGAGGCAAAGTCACATGAGGTTTGAGGGATTTATTCAGTAAATTTGTTATCTTATCAGATGATCAATGATCCTCCTCTATTGAGCGCATGAGTGTTTTATAGAATGTATGCGCATCTCGGTGCTCCCATCCTTGGAGTATTTTTATGCAATCTCCCAAAATGTGCTTAAAATAGGTGTATGAAAACATATCTAATGTGAGTCTCTAAAACATCACCTGTCTCAAGCTGCGTGTTTCAGGGCAGAAGATCTCCAGACCGAACACACTGGAGAGGAGACGCGCAGACGAGGAAGAGGAGGATCTGTCTGCGGCCTACGCTGCCCGAGGTCAGAGGTCATGACCTTAAAGGGACAGTTCACCCAACAATGTAAATCCCGACATAATTTACTCTCCCTCATGTCTTTCCAAACCCATGACTTTCATTCATCTTCTGAACACAAATTTAGATGTTTTAATGAAATCTGAGAGATTTCTGTCCCTATTTACCCAAAACTCTGACATAAAGAAATGGAAAAATGAATCCATATGAATAGAGCGCTTTAATCCAATCCCTCCGAAGAGACATGATTTAGTTTAAGTTTTTAATCACATGTAAACATTAGTCAGCGAACATAAACAGAAGCTTTATTGACCCACATGAACAAACCTGATTGGTTCTTCAGCTTCAACATCAATGTGTATATGTGAATAAAAACCATTTTTTATACATTTTTGGGTGAACTGCCCCTTTAAAGAACCCTGATATCCAGAACCAATAACAAGAGATCAAGTGTTCCTCACTGAGTCTAATAGATGTGAACGATTGTGTCCCGACAGGTTTCGCTCGCTATCCGATGGTGGGCTACATCTACAAAGTGAGCAGTACCAGCAGTGACGAGATCTGGCTCTGAACATCTGCACACTCTGACCTCTGACCTCACGAAGCCTGATCCCCCTGAACCCTGACAGCAGGCAGAACGGGATTCGGTTTCAGCATTCTCATAACTGAACAAACATCCAAACAGATTTACTGACAGACTTTGACTGCAGCTCAAGAGTTTGAGTGACAGACTGCTTTGTCCTGGTGAAGAACTACACTACCCATAATGCACTGAGCAGAGAAAACACTGCTACTATGGAAACAGGGACTTTCCCTCCCAGACTTGCTAGATATCAGCAAATTAACATGAGTTAATTGTATAGTGCTGGTGATGGTTCTCTCATACCATCAGAGAAAACGCTTGAAAAAGACTGATTCAGTGACAGAGATTCATGGGATCAGTAGTTCCTTCAGAAGTACCTGCACATTAATGGACTGTAAATATGTGCTCTCATCAGTATTTACCCAGAGTTCATTGCTGCTATACGGAATGCTACATCATATTTGTGTAATATAAAGGAATGTTCAGTAAATATGCAGATATTGTGAGATACTTGTATGTACTTAGATTAATAGAAGTATAAAGATTATGGAAATCATATTTAGTGTATCTTTGTAAAGCTCATTCTGAGTCTGATCCAGCAGGAGGCGCCACCGGTTTAACTTTACCTGAGCTTAACTAGCGCTAGTTTATTATTATTCCAGTCAGTGTGATTGTCGCTCTCTTGCTTGTGAAAGTTGCTGTATTATTATTATGAGAAATAGGCCTACCTCAATAAAGTCTATAGAGAATCACACATCATACGTGATTAGTGTAATAATGTTGTGTGTGGAATGAAGAGAGAGAGAGAGAGAGAGTGTGTGTGTGTTTTGAAGGATGTTCGCAGGTGTTTGTGGTCTTCAGTTTACGGCACCGGAAGTCGATCTTTCATGTGCAGGTTTTGCTCTTATTGATGTCAGACTGTGTGTAAGTGCACAAAAACATCTATAAAACACACACGAACCATCATTCACAGCACTGGCGTAACGGCTGTCACGTGTGTGTAACTTCAACAGAAACCGGTTCTTTATTATCTTAAGGTGTTGAGCTTGTGTCTCAGTTGATGATACGGTGAGCTTGACGTGGTGAGCGTTGGATGAAGTTCAGGCCCGGATCGTGTTCTGACTTCCGGTTGATCTCAGTCTTCAGAGTCACACGAGGATCCGGAGCTTCTGAGGTATAATCTTCATTCTTCACTCGAGCTGCATCTAACAGAAAACAGGGTAACACTTTATTTTACACTGTCCTTGTTACATATGTTACATGAACTTATTAAAGCAATAACAGTAAATTATGCATAATTACATGCAACCAAACGGTAACTCTAAAGTAAGTTCATTGTTTATTAATATTACTCAACACTTAAATATATGATTGCACTATAACATGACTTTATTTTAAAGTAACATAGTTTGATTGTACTTACTCAATTAATTAATTAACCATGTACTCACTGTAGAGTTACGGTCTGGTTTAGGGTTAGTTACTAATTATGCATAATTTACTGTTATTACCAAAGTAAATGAATGTAGTTATGTGTAACTGGATCACCTTAAGATAAAGTGTTACATAAAAGTGTATTTAAATTGTTTTATATACAGAGGGGGTTCGATTTTTTTAACTAAAGTACTAAACAAAAGTTGTAACTGTAATGTGATATTAATATAATATATCTTGTTAGGTCTATATATCCACTTTTTATTACAATTTTGCTGTAACACTTTACACTAAGGTTTGATTTGTAAACTATGAAAAATAATCTCTCAATCTCATTTACTAATACATTATTGTTATTATTATAGATTAATATATATTATTGTGTAATGGATCTGAGCTGACATGAACAATGACCAGTTGTGTTTTATTAATTAACTTTAACAAAGATGAATAAATACTGTAACAAACGTAATGCTCGTTGTTAGTTTTTTATTCATGGTCGTTCATAAAACATTAATTTTACAACTTGAAATGTTTTAACCAGAATTAATAAATGCTTTATGTTTAAAATGGCATTTTAAGAAATATGAATAACCTGAAGCTAACAGTAAGGTGTGATCAAATGTTTTATTGAATCAGAATGTTGTTCCTCATGAAGCACGACACAGAGCTCTAGTGTTAGATGTAGTCGAGCAGATCTGAGGACTCTATCACGTCTGTAACGCTCAGATCATGGCGTCTCTCACGCTCAAGATGGAGGACGGTGAACTCTGAGCTTCTCTTTATCCACAGGAGGACAATCATCATCATCATCTTCATCATCATCATAACACACACTGAGGATGGACCGACGCTTGCTCTGGCTCTGCCTGATGACAGTTCTGGGATCAGTCACATCACAGGAGAACAGTAAGACTCGCCTTCAGCTGGAAATACTCACTCTTTCACAGTCAAAGAAGTTTATTAATGCAATCTAATGTTCACTTTGCAGCTGATCCGTTCGGACTCTCTATTAAGAAAAACACTCTGGAGTGTACAAAAGGAACATTTGACTATGAGCCGAAGCCTCTGACGAGTGATGAAGCGTCGGGACTCTTCACGTGCTGTTCAGAGACAGCCAACAGCGAAGGCAACAGCGACTGTCTTAAAGCTCGAGTGAAAATCCTGAGTGAGTAAATCCTCTCTCTCTCTCTCTCTCTCTGTGTGTGTGTGTGTGTGTGTGTGGAGACCTTGTGCTTTTATTTGAGTGAACAGTGTGAGAAACTCTTAATATTTGTCTTATAATCACCAGTATCACTGTAAACACACACACACACAATCCTGTACAAATACTGTAAAAAATGCAAACAGAATTACATTTACAGAACAACCTTTGACAATTTAAAACTGTAATTTACAAAACAAAATGAATCTGGTGAATCTAATTTTCTGATGAATAATCCAGACCGTTTCCTGACAAACACCGTAATAACACTGATCATAAATGACGAATCACAAGAGTCTTTTCCACAAGCTGAGGGAAATACTGATTTACAGTAGAGACACACACACACACACACACACTCTAGAATAATGAAGTAAACAAATAACCCTAATCGATAACAACAAACAATCTCTGTCACGCAGGGGATTCTGGGAAATGTCAGTTTGTTGTTTTTCACTGTAAATTATAAGATGATCTGTTATTTTTCACTTCCAAAAACTACATTTTGCCGTTTTTTACTGTAAAATGACATGAACGTTTTTTCTCCGTAAGAGAACTTACTATAATACTGTTAATCCTTGATACTGTGCAGGTTTAGACTCTTTTCTACACAAATAAAGCTTCCAAAAGGGTTTTTCTTCTTTCCCTCTCGCAGTGATGCTATAGAAGAGCCTTTCAGTGATCAGAGCCAGTTTTTCTTAGTATAAAGATCCTGTGTGTGTGTGTGTGTGTGTGTGTGTGTGTGTGTGTGCAGACGCTGATAATCTGATCCAGTTGGACTGGTCGGCGCTGATCACGGTTCTGGTGAGCGATCTCCTCGTCACGGTTCTGATCGGATGGGCCGTTTACACCGTCTGTGCTCAACCCTCCACCCGGACCAGCTACCAGGACAACAAAGGTGAGGCGCACACACACACACACACACACACACACATGTCTGGTTCACTATCTTTGTGGGGACTCTCCATAGACATAATGGTTTTTATACCGTACAAACTGTACATTCTATCCCCTTACACTGCCCCTGCCCCTAAACCTGCCCATCACACACACACACACACACACACACACACACACACACACACACACACACACACACACACACACTGCCCCTGCCCCTAAACCTGCCCATCACAGGAAACATTCTGCATTTTTACTTTCTCAAAACAACTCATCCTGTGTGAATTATAAGCCTTTTGAAAAGTGGGGACCGCTGGCTGGTCCCCACAATGTAGGTGATCTCAGGTTTTACTATTCTTATGGGGACATTTTGTCCCCACAATGTAATATAAACAAGGGCACACATTACACACACACACACACTCACACACTCACACACACTTCATATTCATATTCCTATCATCTGCCTGTGTCTCTCCAGCCTCGGACCGGAAGAGTTTGATCCCTAATGAGCGCGTGAGTAACAACGCATCAGGAGAAACAACTTATCAGGTACGAGCAACATCCACATCAACGTCCACATCTGAGTTCATGAGGAATAACGTGATAATACACCAATAATGCTGCCTTTAATACAACTCTGCAACATATGCTCTAATAATGGAGGATTTGTGTCTTGTTTCCAGTACAAATATATAAAAATTCTTAAATCAAGAAGCATTTACTTGATAAGTAAAATTACATAAGAACTTATATATTGTTTTCTGATAATAATAATAAAAAAATCTAAATTAAGTGAGTTTTTGCTTAAAACAAGCAAAATTGTCTGCCAGTGGGTAAAACACAAAAAGAAAAAAATCTTGTTTTCAATTTGAATTAAGATTATTTTTCTCGTTTTACATTTGAATTAAAAAATAATTATCTTGTTTTACATTTGAATTAAGTTTTTTTTCTTGTTTTACATTTGAATTCTAAAAAATTCTTGTTTTACATTTGAATTAAAAAAATAATAATCTTGTTTTACATTTGAATTAAAAAATAATAATCTTGTTTTACATTTGAATTAAAAAAAATCTTGTTTTACATTTGAATTAAGATTTTTTTCTTGTTTTACATTTGAATTAAAAAAAATCTTGTTTTACATTTGAATTAAGATTTTTTTTCTCGTTTTACATTTGAATTAAAAAAAATCTTGTTTTACATTTGAATTAAGATTTTTTTCTTGTTTTACATTTGAATAAAAAAAAATCTTGTTTTACATTTGAATTAAGATTTTTTTCTTGTTTTACATTTGAATTAAAAAAATCTTTTTACATTTGAATTAAGATTTTTTTTCTTGTTTTACATTTGAATTAAGATTTTTTTCTTGTTTTACATTTGAATTAAAAAAAAAATCTTGTTTTCCATTTGAATTAAAAAATAATAATCTTGTTTTACATTTGAATTAAAAAAAAAAATTGTTTTCCATTTGAATTAAAAAAAAAATTGTTTTCCATTTGAATTAAAAAATAATCTTGTTTTCAATTTGAATTAAAAAAAAAATATTGTTTTACATTTGAATTAAGATTTTTTTCTTGTTTTACATTTGAATTAAGATTTTTTTTCTCGTTTTACATTTGAATTTAAAAAAAATATTGTTTTCAGTTTGAATAAAAAAAATAATCTTGTTTTACATTTGAATTAAGTTTTTTTTCTTGTTTTACATTTGAATTAAGATTTTTTTTTCTTGTTTTACATTTGAATTAAGATTATTTTTCATACCCCATTGGCAGATACAGTAATTTTGCTTGTTTTGATCAAAAACCCACTAAATTTAGATTTAGATTTTTTTATCAGAAAACAAGATATAATTTCTTATGTCATTTTACTTATCTAGTAAATGCTTCTCGATTTAAGAATTTTTAGGTATTTGGACTGGAAACAAGACACAAAAGAATATTTTTTTTGCAGTGTATAAATGTTATATTACATCATGTATGTCAGTGTTTTAAAGTGTTCGGGGGCCATGGAATAAGTTAGAGAAGTATTGTCTAAAATTATATGAATTATGAATTAAATGAATAAGATCAAATGTATGGAATTTGACATTACCACACTAGATAAATTAAGTTATTTTTGTAACCCTTAACAATAAGTACAATATTATTTAACATCAACTAGCAATGACAAATACTTCTTAATCATTTTTTACTCATAGGTAATGTTAATCTCAACATTTACTAACACTCTATTAAAATCAAAATCTGTGTCTGTTAATGAGATGTTAATGCATTAAATAAAATTACCTATTGAGACTTATTATTTTATTCTATTGAAATCCATATATTTATAAAATACTCTAATGATGGGTCAAATATTAATATTAGAAACTAAAAAAATCCAGATAATTATTTTACACCAAATTTATAATGTTTAGATTTTTCACAGCATAAATTCGGTCTGTATATACGTGAATATTTCTAGCTAGCTTTTATAAGTTATACAGGGGTTCCTCACAAGAGGACGGTCATTACACGCATACGATTACTGTGAAGTTTCATTAATGTGTGATTGATTATTAATGTTTTATCTGTCGTCCAGCGGCTGAACACGCGCGCAGACGAGTACAGCACTCTTCACACGGGGCGCAAACAGAAGAACCCCAAACACCCCATCTCACCCTGAGATCAAGAACAAACCCCACTTTCAGCGGATGATAAGAAGAAACCCGTCTTTCATCGGGTTATTAGAACAAATCCGTCTTTCTTCTAAAACAGCTGTGTTGCTCTAAACCGCTTTCATTCACGCTGAAATCTCTTTAGTTGATTTAGTTTTCCTGTAAATGTAAATGCTTCAAATAAACGCTTGCTAACCTGTCTTTATGAATAAAACCTGTCTTTACTGTCAGATGTGCTGTCGATTCTTTCATCACAGAACAGAGTGATCTCAGTTGAGCTTATTAAAGGGAATGTGCAGGTTGCATAAACGCGCTGTCGATTAGCGCAGACTAAATGAACATGTTTACGGTAAAGATATGAATATAATGCAGGTGGAACCATGACTACAGTATTGTGAGCGTTTAAAGGAATCGTTCACCCAGAAATGATCACTCTGTCATCATTTACTTGTATCGTTCAAACCTGAAACACAAAAGAAACACAAAAGAAGATATTTTGAGGAATATCAATGAAAGTCAGTGTTGTTTGGTTCCCGCTATTCTTCGAAATAACTTCTTTTGTGTTCAGCGGAAGAAATAAAGTAATTCAGGTTTGAACAACATTATGGGGAGTAAATGATGAAAGATTTATGACGTCATCCGAGCTCAGTTTTAATAAAGCGCTCCTGTCTTTGATTGGTTATAATTAGTCACCAGCTCTGGTATGTTTTCTTTGTGGTTTCCGTTCAGAGACGAGAAAAGCAGAAAACTGCCTGAACAATATCAACGTTCACATCAACCACACACACACACACGCATTTATACATTCACACACGCAAACCCAGACAACACAAATATATTCTAGCACTGTTTTTCTAACATTCCCATTAAGTTATAAAACGTTATTTCTGAATGTTCTATGAACGTTCAAAACATCCAGTTTATTCAATATTTTAAAAAATAATAATTCTTGTTTATGCAAACATTATTGGAACGTTACTTTTGTAACATTTTTACATACTGAATGTTACATTTGAATGTTCTCGGAACATTTTCTCAGAACGTTCTGAAACAAGTAGCAACATTTAAAAAATGTTGAAATGAAACATTTCAGAGACTAACACTCCATAAACAATGTATAAATAATATTTTTGTGCTAATGTTTTGAGAACATTATTAAAGGCCAGATAACTCTGAACAAACATTCTATTAATGTTACTGGAAGAACGTTTGTACATATCTTTAAGAGAACCTTGCCGGAACGTTAGCCAGTGCCTGAGAACCTTCCCAGTTAGCTGGGTTTATACATTCACACACACACACATGCACGTCCTGCTTCTATACTGCAGACCACCATATGTGGAAGTATCACAGTTTTCTACAATCGCATTGACACGTTTCACAATACTTTTTCTAAACTCTTCACACAGTTCTCCTAACCAACTTTCAGCTTTGCACCGCAGTGAATTATTCAGTGACTAAACACTTCAGTGACTATAATTATGGAACCAGTCGAAGTCAGAAGAGCAAGTCAACACCAAAGCGCACAAGAGGGAAGCTTTTATCCCAACTTAAATTCCAAATAATAGGGGAGGGCAGAAAAGAGTAACATGGGATGCATAGTGTTTCAATTACTGCAACTCCTACTACTAAGTAACCCATCCAAAAGGGGAGTGTACATCCCTACTTGAAGGCCAACTATAGTTGAGGAGGGAGATGGATGGAATGGAGGGATGCTCTGTGGACTGTCCAACAGCGTTCCACTTCCCTTGTATCACCCCAGAGGAAGAATATGACTGGAAGGAAGCCATTAACCACACTTGAAACAGTATATAACTGGAGAGGGCGGTAAAAGAGGGGCATTGTGCGCTTGCGTTCTGCCATTGACAACCCTCCTGTTTCATTATAATAGCTCCATCCCATGAGGATAAAAGTCACAACTTCAAGCCCCAAACATAGTCGGGGAGGGAGGCAGATGGAATAGAGGGACGCAATGCAGACTACCCACATCATTCCATCTACCTGTCACTGACCCTAAGGGGGTATTTATTTACAAGGAGCTTTTAGCCCTGCTTAGAACTTCAATCCAGAAATTGGAGAGGGCGATAAAAGAAGAGTGTGGGACGCATGTAGTTCTGCCCATTGTGACTCCTTCACCAAGTGACCCGGCCACAGGGGGGCGCACAGCCCTACTTAAACCCACAACAGTTGAAGAGGGAGGCAAATGAAAAGAGGGGCGCTGTGCAGACTATCCATAATAATTCATCTGCCTTGCCTCAACCCTGAGGAATAAATATGCAGAGGAAAGCTCTTGGTCACTCCGAAACAAACTGGAGAGGGTGTTTAACGAGGATCATGGGACGCGAAGAGCACTGCCCACAGCAACTCTCATTACCAAGCAGCCGTGACCTAAGGCACTCTAAAAAATCTTGGGTTATTTTTTCTACCCAAATGCTGGGTTGAGCCTTTTGGGTAATTGTGTGCCAGATCCTGGGTCAGACGTAACAACCCAGTGTTTGGGTAGTGCTCTTGTGTTATATCCAGATCCTGGGTCAGACGTAACAACCCAGTGTTTGGGTAGTGTTCTTGTGTTACCCAGATCCTGGGTCAGACGTAACAACCCAGTGTTTGGGTAGTGTTCTTGTGTTACCCAGATCCTGGGTCAGACGTAACAACCCAGTGTTTGGGTAATGTTCTTGTGTTACCCAGATCCTGGGTCAGACGTAACAACCCAGTGTTTGAGTAGTGTTCTTGTGTTACACAGATCCTGGGTCAGACGTAACAACCCAGTGTTTGGGTAGTGTTCTTGTGTAACACAGATCCTGGGTCAGACGTAACAACCCAGTGTTTGGGTAGTGTTCTTGTGTTACCCAGATCCTGGGTCAGACGTAACAACCCAGTGTTTGAGTAGTGTTCTTGTGTTACCCAGATCCTGGGTCAGACGTAACAACCCAGTGTTTGGGTAGTGTTCTTGTGTTACACAGATCCCGGGTCAGACGTAACAACCCAGTGTTTGAGTAGTGTTCTTGTGTTCCCCAGATCCTGGGTCAGACGTAACAACCCAGTGTTTGAGTAGTGTTCTTGTGTTCCCCAGATCCTGGGTCAGACGTAACAACCCAGTGTTTGGATAGTGTTTGTGTGTTACACAGATCCTGGGTCAGACGTAACAACCCAGTGTTTGGGTAGTGTTCTTGTGTTACACAGATCCCGGGTCAGATGTAACAACCCAGTGTTTGAGTAGTGTTCTTGTGTTACCCAGATCCTGGGTCAGACGTAACAACCCAGTGTTTGAGTAGTGTTCTTGTGTTATATCCAGATCCTGGGTCAGACGTAACAACCCAGTGTTTGGGTAGTGTTCTTGTGTTACCCAGATCCTGGGTCAGACGTAACAACCCAGTGTTTGAGTAGTGTTCTTGTGTTATATCCAGATCCCGGGTCAGACGTAACAACCCAGTGTTTGAGTAGTGGTCTTGTGTTCCCCAGATCCTGGGTCAGACGTAACAACCCAGTGTTTGAGTAGTGTTCTTGTGTTATATCCAGATCCTGGGTCAGACGTAACAACCCAGTGTTTGGGTAGTGTTCTTGTGTTACCCAGATCCTGGGTCAGACGAAACAACCCAGTGTTTGAGTAGTGTTCTTGTGTTACACAGATCCTGGGTCAGACGTAACAACCCAGTGTTTGGATAGTGTTCTTGTGTTACACAGATCCCGGGTCAGACGTAACAACCCAGTGTTTGGATAGTGTTTGTGTGTTACACAGATCCTGAACCCAGTGTTTGGGTAGTGTTCTTGTGTTACTGGGTCAGACGTAACAACCCAGTGTTTGGGTAGTGTTCGTGTGTTACACAGATCCTGGGTCAGACGTAACAACCCAGTGTTTGGGTAGTGTTCTTGTGTTACCCAGATCCTGGGTCAGACGTAACAACCCAGTGTTTGGGTAGTGTTCTTGTGTTACCCAGATCCTGGGTCAGACGTAACAACCCAGTGTTTGGGTAGTGTTCTTGTGTAACACAGATCCTGGGTCAGACGTAACAACCCAGTGTTTGGGTAGTGCTCTTGTGTTACCCAGATCCTGGGTCAGACGTAACAACCCAGTGTTTGGGTAGTGTTCTTGTGTTACCCAGATCCTGGGTCAGATGTAACAACCCAGTGTTTGAGTAGTGCTCTTGTGTTCCCCAGATCCTGGGTCAGATGTAACAACCCAGTGTTTGGGTAGTGCTCTTGTGTTACCCAGATCCTGGGTCAGACGTAACAACCCAGTGTTTGGATAGTGCTCTTGTGTTACACAGATCCTGGGTCAGATGTAACAACCTAGTGTTTGGGTAGTGCTCTTGTGTTACCCAGATCCTGGGTCAGACGTAACAACCCAGTGTTTGGGTAGTGTTCTTGTGTTACCCAGATCCTGGGTCAGATGTAACAACCCAGTGTTTGAGTAGTGCTCTTGTGTTCCCCAGATCCTGGGTCAGATGTAACAACCCAGTGTTTGGGTAGTGCTCTTGTGTTACCCAGATCCTGGGTCAGACGTAACAACCCAGTGTTTGGATAGTGCTCTTGTGTTACACAGATCCTGGGTCAGATGTAACAACCTAGTGTTTGGGTAGTGCTCTTGTGTTACCCAGATCCTGGGTCAGACGTAACAACCCAGTGTTTGGGTAGTGTTCTTGTGTTACACAGATCCTGGGTCAGACGTAACAACCCAGTGTTTGGGTAGTGTTCTTGTGTTACCCAGATCCTGGGTCAGACGTAACAACCCAGTGTTTGGGTAGTGCTCTTGTGTTACCCAGATCCTGGGTCAGACGTAACAACCCAGTATTTGGGTAGTGTTCTTGTGTTACCCAGATCCTGGGTCAGACGTAACAACCCAGTGTTTGGGTAGTGCTCTTGTGTTACCCAGATCCTGGGTCAGACGTAACTGTTTGGGTAGTGTTCTTGTGTAACACAGATCCTGGGTCAGACGTAACAACCCAGTGTTTGGGTAGTGCTCTTGTGTTACCCAGATCCTGGGTCAGACGTAACAACCCAGTGTTTGGGTAGTGTTCTTGTGTTACCCAGATCCTGGGTCAGATGTAACAACCCAGTGTTTGAGTAGTGCTCTTGTGTTCCCCAGATCCTGGGTCAGATGTAACAACCCAGTGTTTGGGTAGTGCTCTTGTGTTACCCAGATCCTGGGTCAGACGTAACAACCCAGTGTTTGGATAGTGCTCTTGTGTTACACAGATCCTGGGTCAGATGTAACAACCTAGTGTTTGGGTAGTGCTCTTGTGTTACCCAGATCCTGGGTCAGACGTAACAACCCAGTGTTTGGGTAGTGTTCTTGTGTTACACAGATCCTGGGTCAGACGTAACAACCCAGTGTTTGGGTAGTGTTCTTGTGTTACCCAGATCCTGGGTCAGACGTAACAACCCAGTGTTTGGGTAGTGCTCTTGTGTTACCCAGATCCTGGGTCAGACGTAACAACCCAGTATTTGGGTAGTGTTCTTGTGTTACCCAGATCCTGGGTCAGACGTAACAACCCAGTGTTTGGGTAGTGCTCTTGTGTTACCCAGATCCTGGGTCAGACGTAACTGTTTGGGTAGTGTTCTTGTGTTACCCAGATCCTGGGTCAGACGTAACAACCCAGTGTTTGGGTAGTGTTCTTGTGTTACCCAGATCCTGGGTCAGACGTAACAACCCAGGTGTTGAGTTGTTAATCGCTGGCTTTTTGTGACCTCTTCAGGAGAGAGCAGTGCAGCTCCGTCAAAATGGTATTTTTGTTTGTGAAACGCCTGATGCCTTGCATAACATTTTATGATTTTATTCAAATATATACAGAATATAATTACATATGATGTTAAAATATGTTCTCAGAACTGTCCACTGATAGTTTATGGACAGGTTATGGAGTCAGTCATATTTGGGCTACGAGTGAAGCGCAGGACGGTGTCTGGAGTAATAAGTTCCTCTGCTGAACACAAGCTCACGAGATCCAGTGCGTTACAGTGGAGACACACAACAGAGACTGGGCCATTACACTCGAATTACTTCAAAAAGGTTTACTTCTAATATTTGTTAAACAAGCTTAAATGTTGACAATATGTATTAAAAATTATATAAAATATACTATACTGTAAAATATGATTTAAAATAAAGGAATTATCATGCAAGCCAGTGGTTGTTTCGACTCTTTTAAAAAGGTTTAGAGATCTGTAGACACTAATTTGTGTATGAAGTAAAATAAAAAAGAAGCTAGTATTATAAGAAAAATGAATCAACTATACTGAGTTAAATAAACGACCCAATTTGCTGGGTAAAATTAACCCAACATGTGTTCTGTCTTATATTTACCCTGCCCTTGGGTTGAAAACAACTGAGTTTTGAGAGTGTGTAAACCCCAGCACTGGTTTGGGGAGGGAGGTAATGCAATAGCGGGATGCTTGCAGGCTGGCTTAGGGGTTAGGGGTTAGGGGTTAGGGTTAGGCCCGACACAAGTCCATTTACATCAACCCTACTGTCTCTCTTTATATTACTGTAGAAAAGTAGCAGTTTGCGGTCTTATTCAGTTTTGTATTATGTGTTGAAGTTTTGAGAGGAGAGGAGTTTAGAGGGTGTTTGTGTGAGAAAAGAATTGATGTAATTTGAAAGATGTGGTCATTTACTGCATTCTGTGCCAAAGCAACGATAGCTCTCACAGACTGATGTTGAAGAGGTTTGAAAAGTGGCCAACGTAAGAATAATCTATTTAAGGCAGAAATCACACACACAGTTACACAAAATCAACTTTATTTTTCACTTTTATTTTTTTCCAGTACAGCAAAACGTTGCATCACTCAACCCTCACCTCAGTTTAGATGTTGATTTAAATAATTTTGCATAAGATAAAAATCTAGAATGAATCGTTGCACTTGCAGATCAAAACAACACACACACGTCTGTGAAGATTACAAACACGAGACAAGACACACTCTTCAAAACATCGAAGCTCAAAGACAGACGTGTTTAGTTACAGTATTTCACATGCTGATGTTTCCATCATGAGTTTCCGATGTTTCGTGAGCAGAAGTTTCCACAAACACACACAAACATCAGGAAACACTGATCAGCGAGTCACATTCTGACTCTAACACATCAATAATCAATAACACACACTGTGGAAGGAATGGGACTGTGTACGAGACGCTATGATTCATCAGGGTTTTACAGTAAATGTCTTCTACACGTCTACTTGAGGCCGGCGTACAAACCGCTGCTGAGCGTGTGCTGGTTCAGCCGCTGGAACGACACAAACATCACACAATTACAGTCACACAATTACAGTCACACAATTACAGTCACACAATTACAGTTACACAATTACAGTCACACAATTACAGTCACACAATTACAGTCACACAATTACAGTTACACAATTACAGTCACACAATTACAGTTACACAATTACAGTCACACAATTACAGTTACACAATTACAGTCACACAATTACAGTTACACAATTACAGTCACACACAGTCACACAATTACAGTCACACAATTACAGTCACACAATTACAGTTACACAATTACAGTCACACAATTACAGTCACACAATTACAGTTACACAATTACAGTCACACAATTACAGTCACACAATTACAGTCACACAATTACAGTCACACAATTACAGTCACACAGTTACAGTCACACACAGTTGCACACAGTCACACAATTACAGTCACACAATTACAGTCACACAGTTACAGTCACACACAGTCACACAATTACAGTTACACAATTACAGTCACACAATTACAGTCACACACAGTCACACACAGTCACACACAGTCACACAATTACAGTCACACAATTACAGTCACACAATTACAGTCACACAATTACAGTCACACAATTACAGTCACACACAGTCACACAATTACAGTCACACAATTACAGTCACACAGTTACAGTCACACACAGTCACACAATTACAGTCACACAATTACAGTCACACACAGTCACACAATTACAGTCACACAATTACAGTCACACAATTACAGTCACACAATTACAGTCACACAATTACAGTCACACAATTACAGCCACACAATTACAGTCACACAGTTACAGTTACACAATTACAGTCACACAATTACAGTTACACAATTACAGTCACACAATTACAGTCACACAATTACAGTCACACAGTTACAGTCACACAATTACAGTCACACAATTACAGTTACACAATTACAGTCACACAGTTACAGTCACACACAGTCACACACAGTCACACAATTACAGTCACACAATTACAGTCACACAATTACAGTCACACAATTACAGTCACACAATTACAGTCACACAGTTACAGTCACACACAGTCACACAATTACAGTCACACAATTACAGTCACACAATTACAGTCACACAGTTACAGTTACACAATTACAGTCACACAATTACAGTTACACAATTACAGTCACACAATTACAGTCACACAATTACAGTCACACAGTTACAGTCACACAATTACAGTCACACAATTACAGTCACACAATTACAGTCACACAATTACAGTCACACAATTACAGTCACACAATTACAGTCACACAGTTACAGTCACACAATTACAGTCACACAATTACAGTCACACAGTTACAGTCACACAGTTACAGTCACACAATTACAGTCACACAATTACAGTCACACAATTACAGTTCGTCATCTGAGAGACATTCACACATGATTCAATAAGACTCTTGTGCTCGTGTCAGACAGTGTGGAATATAGAATATATTCAGTATATGACAGGAACTCTTGTTGCGTAAATAACACAAATCATCATGAACGTAATGAACGTTACTTTTGAATGTTCTCTGAACGTAACTTTTTAATGTTGCGTAAATAACACAAATCATCATGTTGCTGAAGAGTGATCCAGCGGACAAGCAAAGTTGTGTCAAATTCTATCAAAGTAATAAACGTTCTTCCAGTAACGTTAATATAACGTTCATCTGATCTTTAATAATGATCTCAAACGTTTGCACTCAAACATTATTTATAGATTTTTAAATGTTACTCCTGTTTTCAGAACGTTCCCATAATGTTTGCATAACGATGAAATGTAATATTATGCCAGCATTCGCACAACCAGATCTTTTAAAAACTCGACGTTTTAAACATTCAGAGATAACCTCTTCATAACTCAATTGGAAAGTTAGTTTAATGTTCTTGGTTCATGTTTTTGTTAGCGGGAACAGCTGTTACTATGGCAACCCTGGATTATTGACCAATCACAACACACTCTAACTGTTTTCTCAAAGACTCATTAATAAGCACATGCAATGTCTTATGAAATGAATCTGTGACATTATTCCACACACGCACCTCATAGTCTGGGTTTGGAACTGGAGGAGCGCTCGCTGCTCGAGGTTTGGATGCTGTGAATGAAAAACAAATTAAACAATCAAAATGTTGAAATGTTTTGTGTGAAAGTGATAGTTCACCCAAACATTTACTCTCCCTCATGCTGTTCCAGACCTGTGTGAGCTTCTTCTGTTCAACACACAATAATGTGTGTGTGTGTGTGTGTGTGTGTGTCTTCTGTTGAACACACAAGAGAGTGTGTGTGTGTGTGTGTGTGTGTGTGTGTGTGTGTGTGTGTGTGTGTGTGTGAGTTTCTGTCTTCTGTTGAACACACAAGAATGTGTGTGTGTGTGTGTGTGTGTGTGTGTGTGTGTGTGTGTGTGCGTTTGGTTTATATTACATTGTGGGAACCAAATGTCCCCACAAGGATAGTAAAGCCTGAGATGACCTCCATTGTGGGGACCAGCCAGCGGTCCCCATGAGGGGAATGGGTTAATAAACATACTAAATTATATATTTTTGAAAATGTAAAAATGCAGAAAGTGTTCTGTGATGGGTAGGTTTAGGGGTAGGGTTAGTGTAAGGGGATAGAATATACAGTTTGTACAGTATAAAAACCATTAAGTCTATGGAAAGTCCCCACAAAGATAGTGAACCAGACATGAGTGTGTGTGTGTGTGTTTAAGTGTGTGTGTGTTTTACCCTTCTGCTGTGTGCTGCCAGTGTTCTTCCGCGCACACATGTAGACGATGAGAATAACGGCTCCTGTAAACAGTAAATCACTGAATATGACGCCCGACGCCATCAACCCGCTCAACTCGTAGCAGTTCTCACACACTGACGGAGAGAGAGAGAGAGAGTGACGTGAGCGTGTGTGTGATGAAAAACATCTCATAATGATCAAGATGAAGTTTTCTCACCCTTTACGTCGAGATAGAACAGGTCTTTAACTTTTGCATATTCACAGCTGAACTCTCCTTTCACTATTCCCTGTTCCGCTTTAACTGTGTACTCGAGGTTCTTCTCCCCGTCTACAGTTACCATCTTATCTGAGTCCTTCTTCTTCCACGTTACTCCACCTTCTTCAACATCTTCTCCTCCTGAGCAGGTCAGGACGACACCGGTGCCTGTGGTGGTGATGTCTTCGACAGAAACAAGCACAACAATGGAAGCCCAAATGAAACGAGCAACATGTAATAACTGTGGATGTTCATATCAAACATTGAATATATGAGCTCAGAATGTTAGTGATCGTCACCTTGAGTGTCCACCGCTGCCGTGAGCATCAGAAACACGAGGCCCGCGAGGATCATCTCTGCTGAAGATGAAGATGAAGAAGATGATGAAGATGAAGATGGTTTCTGTCCTGAAGTCGAGCTGTTCTGATCTCTCAGTGTCTCTGTGTTTCGCTACAGGAAAAGGAAACCTCAAACGCCCTCGTTCTCTCTCTCTCTCTCTCACACACACACACACACACACACTCAAATTCAAATGAGCTTTATTGGCATGACTTGTACAGTATTGCCAAAGCATTGGCCATTACATAAATGGACATTACATACACAAATAATCAATAAATTCAATAAATCAATCAGTAAACAAATGCATGAATACATTTATATAAACAAGAAACAAAAAAAACAAAAAAAACAAAAAAAACACTCTCTCTCTCTCTCTCCTGCCCTCTTTCTCTCTCTCTCTCCTGCCCTCTTTCTCTCTCTCTCTCCTGCCCTCTTTCTCTCTCTCTCTCTCTCTCATACACACACACACACACACACACACACACACACTCTCTCTCTCTCTCTCTTTCTCTCTCTCTCTCCTGCCCTCTTTCTCTCTCTCTCTCTCTCTCTCTCTCACACACACACACACACACACACACACACACACACACACACACACACACACACACACACACACACACACACACACTCTCTCTCTCTCTCTCTCTCTCTCCTGTCCTCTTTCTCTCTCTCTCTCTCTCTCTCTCTCTCATACACACACACACACACACACACACACACACTCTCTCTCTCTCTCTCTCTCTCTCTCTCTCTCTCTCCTGCTCTCTTTCCCAGCTCAGCTGCTGCTTTCTCTCACACACTCGTCGAGAACACACACATCTCACACTACATTACTCACTGGTTTAGGGTTAGTTGCATGTAATTATGTGTAATTTATTGTTATTACTACAGTAACTGCATGTAACGTGTAACAACGACACTAAAATAAAGTGTTACCCTTTACTTTAAGATGGCAGTATGACAGTGTAATCCTACATGTAAGTACTGAGTAATAATAATGAACTACGTGCACTCCTTATAGGGTTAGTCTGAGTGTTTGGTTTAGGGTTAATTGCATGTAATTATGCATAATTTATAGTTATTACTATAGTAACTGCATGTAACGTGTAACAACGACACTGTAAAATAAAGTGTTACCGATTTTAATCATATATTAGTAAATGCTGTAGAAGTATTCGTTGTTAGATCATGTTAACTAATGAAACCTTATTAAAAAGTGTTACTGAAATATTTGTATATTAAATATGAAAATGATCAGTTTCCTTCTGCCTAAATGATGTTCTATTGCTGTTTTATAGAGACAATATGAAGTTGTCTGTGAGATAATAAAGCTGAATATTATTTCTACAGTGTTGAGTATTAAATTATGTTTTATTCTTTAGATAGTTTTAACTTCACACAGAAGAAACGAAGCGATGTGAATGATCTATAAATGCATCAGCACTGGCGCGCTCTCTGTCAGTATGCTCTATATTCAAGACTGTATTAGTGTGTGTGATGAGAGAGCAGAACACATGATGATGAGGTGACAGAAGCAGGAAGACTCGTGTTTCATGAGAGTCTGCAGCGCCACCATGTGCTGAAGCTCCAGAACACACTCATGTTCACTGAAGTCCACAAGAGGGCTCTGCACACCGTAAAACACTGCTGACTTAAAGTACAATCAACTTGGAAGTTTAAGTCATTTCAACTTAAATTACCGTAAACTGACTTTAAAAAAGAGTTGAATCTTGTATAACTTAGAACAAAAGTTGCTTAACATATTTTGATGAGTTAAAGCAATGTCAAACCATGTCTTGTCAAAACATATTGATCATTGTTTTACAGTGCAGCAAACATAAATATTACATTAACATTATTTTACGGTTGCAGTTTGGTTATTTTTGGGAAATAGTTTGTAATGGTTTAGGATTGCTTTCTATTTTTATTTTATTTTATTTAACAGACAGACATACAGACCAAAATAGTGCAGTAACGAACAATCTAGTAATTCCAGAATTCCAGAAGTGAAATAAAAGTGTGTAAATGTATAGGTGTGTGTGGGTGTGTGGGTGTGAGTGTGTGTGTGTGTGTGTGTGTGTATGTGTGTGTGTGTGTGTGTGTGTGTGTGTGTGTGTGTGTATGCATAAGCAAAGTAACCATTTATTATTTATTACCATCTTCATTACCATCACCACCACCACTCCTCACTACCATCATACTGCCAACATTGTATTAGTCAATTTTTATTTTTATTTCTATATTTTCTCCTATGTAACAATTACCATTGTCAGCACTCTCTATAGATAAATTAATTTTTAGATAGTAAGATAATAATAGAAGATAATATAATAAGATAATATAAGATAACCCTCCCCCCACATCTCTTCAGTCCCTATTTTCTCCTATACAATTTTTTTATTTTTTTGGTATGTTATGTGTAGTGTCTAAGGTGCATTAAAAGAAGCGGTACAGTGTGAGAGTGTCTCAACTTGGGACAGAGATGCTGTCCTATGGAAACCACTTCTCGCCTGTCTTGCCTGCCTGAGTGTTTATGAGGTTTTTCAATGTATATATTTTCTTTTTTTTTTTTTTCTTCTTTTTTTTCTATTCTACGTTGTGGTGCATTAAAAACACATGAAAAGATTAGGGGGGAATTGGAAATAATCAATTGATTTAACCATAGCAGTGCTGATAACAATGAACACCAGGTTAGTAATTCCAAAACAGCAATAATAATAATAATAATAATAATAATAATGATGATGATGATGATGATGGCAATGGTGATAACAATGATGAGAGCAACGACAATAACAACAGCAATTACAACAATAATAAAAATAATAATAGTAATCATAACAATAACAGTAATGAAAAAAAATGACAATGATGACAAAAATAACAAAAATGCAGTAATATCCGTGGGTTGATTAAAAGGTGGGAGGAGTCGGAGTTGAGAGGAGAGAAGGGATTCATAGTTGTAAGAGGTCAGAAAGTGTTGGATGGCAGAGGTCGGTTTCAGATGTGTAATTATAAGGGGGAGATGTGTATTCCATTGTAATGAAGTCTGTAATGAGATTTTTCCAGTGGTTAATGTGTATGTTCTTACGAGTTTTCCAGTTCATGAGGATAGTTTTCTTGGCGATGGTTAGAGCTATGAGGAGCATTTTAGAGTTTATATTTTTATCAGTAATTATTGTGAGGTCCCCCAGCAAGCAAAGAGAGGGCGATAGTGGGATGCGGCAGCCGACTATAGTGGATAGTGACTGTGTGACCTCTTCCCAAAAGTGTTTGATTGGAGTGCAGTGCCAGGTTGCATGGATGTATGTATCTGTAGAATTGTGATTGCAATGTGTGCAAACTTCTGATGTGAGACCCATTTTAGCTAATCTATTGCCCGTGTAATGTGTTCTATGAAGTGTTTTGTATTGTATTAATTGAAGATTAGCATTTTTAGACATGAGATAAATGTTTTTACAGATTTGGGTCCAGAAGTTGGCATCAGGAGCTATTGAGAGATCGTATATGGTCTGAAGTTGATTTGAAATGATTTTGTATATTTTAGAGAGAAGTTTCTTTGGAGAGGAAATGTTAACCAAGTCTGATATTGCTTGTGGAAGTTCTAAATTTGTGGCTCTGATGTTTATTTTTGCCAGAATAGAAGATTTGAGTTGTAGGTATTTTAAAAATTCATTGCTCCCGATGCCAAACTCCCGGGCCAATTGCGGAAATGTTGTTAATGTGTTAGATTTGAAAATGAAAGCTTTTCAGCTTTCTATAAAAAAAACTATCCATAACAAAAAATATGCTTTAAGTTCTAACGCTCCCGTCAAGTTATAAAAACTTTATTATGAATGTTATTTTTTTTTAATGTTTTTGATTTTTTTTCTGAACGTTACTTTTGAATGTTCTCTGAACGTTACTTTTGAATATTCTCTGAACGTTACTTTTGAATGTTCTCTGAACGCTACTTTTGAATATTCTCTGAACGTTACTTTAGAATGTTCTCTGAACGCTACTTTTGAATGTTCTCTGAACGTTACTTTTGAATGTTCTCTGAACGCTACTTTTGAATGTTCTCTGAACGTTACTTTTGAATGTTCTCTGAACGCTACATTAGAATGTTCTCTGAACGCTACTTTAGAATGTTCTCTGAACGTTACTTTTGAATGTTCTCTGAATGTTACTTTTGAATGTTCTCTGAACGTTACTTTTGAATGTTCTCTGAACGTTACTTTAGAATGTTCTCTGAACGTTACTTTTGAATGTTCTCTGAACGCTACATTAGAATGTTCTCTGAACGTTACTTTAGAATGTTCTCTGAACGTTACTTTTGAATGTTCTCTGAATGCTACTTTAGAAAGTTCTCTGAACGTTACTTTAGAAAGTTCTCTGAACGTTACTTTTGAATGGTCTCTGAACGCTACTTTAGAAAGTTCTCTGAACGTTACTTTTGAATGGTCTCTGAACGCTACTTTAGAATGTTCTCTGAACGTTACTTTTGAATGTTCTCTGAACGTTACTTTAGAATGTTCTCTGAACGTTACTTTTGAATGTTCTCTGAACGTTACTTTAGAATGTTCTCTGAACGTTACTTTTGAATGTTCTCTGAACGTTACTTTTGAATGTTCTCTGAACGTTACTTTAGAATGTTCTCTGAACGTTACTTTTGAATGTTCTCTGAATGTTACTTTAGAATGTTCTCTGAACGTTACTTTTGAATGTTCTCTGAACGCTACTTTAGAATGCTCTCTGAACGTTACTTTTGAATGTTCTCTGAACGTTACTTTAGAATGTTCTCTGAACGTTACTTTAAAATGCTCTCTGAACGTTACTTTTGAATGTTCTCTGAACGTTACTTTTGAATGTTCTCTGAACGTTACTTTTGAATGTTCTCTGAATGTTACTTTAGAATGTTCTCTGAACGTTACTTTTGAATGTTCTCTGAACGCTACTTTAGAATGCTCTCTGAACGTTACTTTTGAATGTTCTCTGAACGTTACTTTTGAATGTTCTCTGAACGTTACTTTTGAATGTTCTCTGAACGTTACTTTTGAATGTTCTCTGAACGTTACTTTTGAATGTTCTCTGAACGTTACTTTTGAATGTTCTCTGAACGTTACTTTAGAA
Source organism: Squalius cephalus (assembly GCA_022829025.1). Taxonomy (NCBI): domain Eukaryota; kingdom Metazoa; phylum Chordata; class Actinopteri; order Cypriniformes; family Leuciscidae; genus Squalius; species Squalius cephalus. The sequence goes on along the minus strand of CM040800.1, from coordinate 414,349 downwards.
TGTTCTCTGAATGTTACTTTTGAATGTTCTCTGAATGTTACTTTTGAATGTTCTCTGAACGCTACTTTAGAATGCTCTCTGAACGTTACTTTTGAATGTTCTCTGAACGTTACTTTTGAATGTTCTCTGAACGTTACTTTTGAATGTTCTCTGAACGTTACTTTTGAATGTTCTCTGAACGTTACTTTTGAATGTTCTCTGAACGTTACTTTTGAATGTTCTCTGAACGTTACTTTAGAATGTTCTCTGAACGTTACTTTAAAATGCTCTCTGAACGTTACTTTTGAATGTTCTCTGAACGTTACTTTTGAATGTTCTCTGAACGTTACTTTTGAATGTTCTCTGAATGTTACTTTAGAATGTTCTCTGAACGTTACTTTTGAATGTTCTCTGAACGCTACTTTAGAATGCTCTCTGAACGTTACTTTTGAATGTTCTCTGAACGTTACTTTTGAATGTTCTCTGAACGTTACTTTTGAATGTTCTCTGAACGTTACTTTTGAATGTTCTCTGAACGTTACTTTTGAATGTTCTCTGAACGTTACTTTTGAATGTTCTCTGAACGTTACTTTAGAATGTTCTCTGAATGTTACTTTTGAATGTTCTCTGAATGTTACTTTTGAATGTTCTCTGAACGCTACTTTAGAATGTTCTCTGAACGTTACTTTTGAATGTTCTCTGAACGTTACTTTAGAATGTTCTCTGAACGTTACTTTAGAATGTTCTCTGAACGTTACTTTTGAATGTTCTCTGAACGTTACTTTGGAATGTTCTCTGAACGCTACTTTAGAATGCTCTCTGAATGTTACTTTAGAATGTTCTCTGAACGTTACTTTTGAATGTTCTCTGAACGTTACTTTTGAATGTTCTCTGAACGTTACTTTTGAATGTTCTCTGAACGCTACTTTAGAATGCTCTCTGAACGTTACTTTTGAATGTTCTCTGAACGTTACTTTTGAATGTTCTCTGAACGTTACTTTTGAATGTTCTCTGAATGTTACTTTAGAATGTTCTCTGAATGTTACTTTAGAATGTTCTCTGAATGTTACTTTTGAATGTTCTCTGAACGTTACTTTTGAATGTTCTCTGAACGTTACTTTTGAATGTTCTCTGAATGTTACTTTTGAATGTTCTCTGAACGCTACTTTTGAATGTTCTCTGAACGTTACTTTTGAATGTTCTCTGAATGTTACTTTTGAATGTTCTCTGAATGTTACTTTTGAATGTTCTCTGAACGCTACTTTAGAATGCTCTCTGAACGTTACTTTTGAATGTTCTCTGAACGTTACTTTTGAATGTTCTCTGAACGTTACTTTTGAATGTTCTCTGAACGTTACTTTTGAATGTTCTCTGAACGTTACTTTTGAATGTTCTCTGAACGTTACTTTTGAATGTTCTCTGAACGTTACTTTAGAATGTTCTCTGAACGTTACTTTAAAATGCTCTCTGAACGTTACTTTTGAATGTTCTCTGAACGTTACTTTTGAATGTTCTCTGAACGTTACTTTTGAATGTTCTCTGAATGTTACTTTAGAATGTTCTCTGAACGTTACTTTTGAATGTTCTCTGAACGCTACTTTAGAATGCTCTCTGAACGTTACTTTTGAATGTTCTCTGAACGTTACTTTTGAATGTTCTCTGAACGTTACTTTTGAATGTTCTCTGAACGTTACTTTTGAATGTTCTCTGAACGTTACTTTTGAATGTTCTCTGAACGTTACTTTTGAATGTTCTCTGAACGTTACTTTAGAATGTTCTCTGAATGTTACTTTTGAATGTTCTCTGAATGTTACTTTTGAATGTTCTCTGAACGCTACTTTAGAATGTTCTCTGAACGTTACTTTTGAATGTTCTCTGAACGTTACTTTAGAATGTTCTCTGAACGTTACTTTAGAATGTTCTCTGAACGTTACTTTTGAATGTTCTCTGAACGTTACTTTGGAATGTTCTCTGAACGCTACTTTAGAATGCTCTCTGAATGTTACTTTAGAATGTTCTCTGAACGTTACTTTTGAATGTTCTCTGAACGTTACTTTTGAATGTTCTCTGAACGTTACTTTTGAATGTTCTCTGAACGCTACTTTAGAATGCTCTCTGAACGTTACTTTTGAATGTTCTCTGAACGTTACTTTTGAATGTTCTCTGAACGTTACTTTTGAATGTTCTCTGAATGTTACTTTAGAATGTTCTCTGAATGTTACTTTAGAATGTTCTCTGAATGTTACTTTTGAATGTTCTCTGAACGTTACTTTTGAATGTTCTCTGAACGTTACTTTTGAATGTTCTCTGAATGTTACTTTTGAATGTTCTCTGAACGCTACTTTTGAATGTTCTCTGAACGTTACTTTTGAATGTTCTCTGAACGTTACTTTTGAATGTTCTCTGAATGTTACTTTAGAATGTTCTCTGAACGTTACTTTTGAATGTTCTCTGAATGTTACTTTTGAATGTTCTCTGAATGTTACTTTTGAATGTTCTCTGAACGCTACTTTAGAATGTTCTCTGAACGTTACTTTTGAATGTTCTCTGAATGTTACTTTAGAATGTTCTCTGAACGTTACTTTTGAATGTTCTCTGAACGTTACTTTTGAATGTTCTCTGAATGTTACTTTTGAATGTTCTCTGAATGTTACTTTAGAATGTTCTCTGAACGCTACTTTAGAATGTTCTCTGAACGCTACTTTAGAATGTTCTCTGAACGTTACTTTTGAATGTTCTCTGAACGTTATTTTTGAATGTTCTCTGAACGCTACTTTTGAATGTTCTCTGAACGCTACTTTAGAATGTTCTCTGAACGCTACTTTTGAATGTTCTCTGAACGCTACTTTAGAATGTTCTCTGAACGTTACTTTTGAATGTTCTCTGAATGTTACTTTAGAATGTTCTCTGAACGTTACTTTTGAATGTTCTCTGAATGTTACTTTTGAATGTTCTCTGAACGCTACTTTAGAATGTTCTCTGAACGTTATTTTTGAATGTTCTCTGAACGTTACTTTTGAATGTTCTCTGAACGTTACTTTTGAATGTTCTCTGAACGTTACTTTTGAATGTTCTCTGAACGTTATTTTTGAATGTTCTCTGAACGTTACTTTTGAATGTTCTCTGAACGTTACTTTTGAATGTTCTCTGAACGTTATTTTTGAATGTTCTCTGAACGTTACTTTTGAATGTTCTCTGAACGTTACTTTTGAATGTTCTCTGAACGTTACTTTTGAATGTTCTCTGAAAGTTACTTTTGAATGTTCTCTGAACGTTACTTTTGAATGTTCTCTGAACGTTACTTTAGAATGTTTTCTGAACGTTACTTTTGAATGTTCTCTGAACGTTACTTTTGAATGTTCTCTGAATGTTTTTGAATGTTCTCTGAATGTTACTTTAGAATGTTCTCTGAATGTTACTTTTGAATGTTCTCTGAACGCTACTTTAGAATGCTCTCTGAACGTTACTTTTGAATGTTCTCTGAACGTTACTTTTGAATGTTCTCTGAACGTTACTTTTGAATGTTCTCTGAATGTTACTTTTGAATGTTCTCTGAATGTTACTTTAGAATGTTCTCTGAACGCTACTTTTGAATGTTCTCTGAACGTTACTTTTGAATGTTCTCTGAATGTTACTTTAGAATGTTCTCTGAACGTTACTTTTGAATGTTCTCTGAACGTTACTTTTGAATGTTCTCTGAATGTTACTTTTGAATGTTCTCTGAATGTTACTTTAGAATGTTCTCTGAACGCTACTTTTGAATGTTCTCTGAACGTTACTTTTGAATGTTCTCTGAATGTTACTTTAGAATGTTTTCTGATCGTTACTTTTGAATGTTCTCTGAACGCTACTTTTGAATGTTCTCTGAACGCTACTTTTGAATGTTCTCTGAACGTTACTTTTGAATGTTCTCTGAACGTTACTTTTGAATGTTCTCTGAATGTTACTTTAGAATGTTCTCTGAACGCTACTTTTGAATGTTCTCTGAACGCTACTTTAGAATGTTCTCTGAACGTTACTTTTGAATGTTCTCTGAATGTTACTTTAGAATGTTCTCTGAACGCTACTTTTGAATGTTCTCTGAATGTTACTTTAGAATGTTCTCTGAACGCTACTTTTGAATGTTCTCTGAATGTTACTTTTGAATGTTCTCTGAACGTTACTTTTGAATGTTCTCTGAACGTTACTTTTGAATGTTCTCTGAATGTTACTTTAGAATGTTCTCTGAACGCTACTTTTGAATGTTCTCTGAACGCTACTTTAGAATGTTCTCTGAACGTTACTTTTGAATGTTCTCTGAATGTTACTTTAGAATGTTCTCTGAACGCTACTTTTGAATGTTCTCTGAATGTTACTTTAGAATGTTCTCTGAACGCTACTTTTGAATGTTCTCTGAATGTTACTTTAGAATGTTCTCTGAACGCTACTTTAGAATGCTCTCTGAACGCTACTTTAGAATGTTCTCTGAACGTTACTTTTGAATGTTCTCTGAATGTTACTTTAGAATGTTCTCTGAACGCTACTTTTGAATGTTCTCTGAATGTTACTTTAGAATGTTCTCTGAACGCTACTTTTGAATGTTCTCTGAATGTTACTTTAGAATGTTCTCTGAACGCTACTTTTGAATGTTCTCTGAATGTTACTTTAGAATGTTCTCTGAACGCTACTTTTGAATGTTCTCTGAATGTTACTTTAGAATGTTCTCTGAACGCTACTTTTGAATGTTCTCTGAATGTTACTTTAGAATGTTCTCTGAACGCTACTTTAGAATGCTCTCTGAACGCTACTTTAGAATGCTCTCTGAACGTTACTCAAGCTTTTAAATAACATTGACAGAGCCTTGCCAGAACGTTCTGAGAAAGTTGACCTTGCAGGTTTGTTTGTGCAAAGAATGTCAAAGCATTTATAGAAAAAGAGGCACTGAACACTCTTTTGAATAAAAAGTTTGTACAGTTTGAAAGTTAATTCTGAATAAAGATCCCGCAGCCTTTGATTAATATTTAATGATCTTAATGACATTCACACATGTAATTGGGCTACTGTGTTTCCTGAGGAGCGGGAGCGCGCGGCGCGTGCATGTGTCGGGAGGATCAGACGAGTGTGTGAGTGTGTATGTTTTTGTGTGTGTGTGTGATCGGACTCATGCGTGTTCAACGGGCTCATTTGATGATGATGATGATGATGATGATGCTCGCCGCCTCAGGTCAGTGTGTTGCTCTTCATTATTACTAGCATATTTACACACATGAATAATCAAAACTTCTATAGATTTATTGTGAAGCGATGTTAGACTCTGTTCCACTGCACTATATGTTTGTCATATTCGACTGGATGATTGTTTCATTATGTTTCCTGTTTTTGATGTATGGATGAGTTGTGTTTGCTGTGTTCCTGAGGTGAGTTACTGATCACAGGAGATCCTCGAGATATAATCCGATTCTCACGCTGCGCTGCTGTGAGTGACACCTGTCAATCATCACGCGCTCTTTAATCGGGTTACCTGTGCACGCGCGCGGTCATCCACTCATTCACAGATTCAACTGTAAAAACGACGATCATTTCAAATATCAGAATCAGGAGCTTTATTGATGATATGAATATGCGTGTAAACAGAAGAAACATGTAAACTCGTACAACATATATAGCCTATATTTACACACTAGTGGAACTTGAGCTCATTCAGTGAAAACATTCACTCGTATACCTAATCTTCAGACAACACAAGTTTTTTATACATTAGACATTAGACACACAATCAAACTAACATCTCTTGTGTTTCATTAGAAAACTCTGCTCATTCCTGATGACACACACACACAACGATCATGTGTGGAACACTTACATAAACCTGAGACATCAACTCTTAATGTTTTCAGAAACACCCTTGCATTTCTATATATTTTCAGGGATTTTTTCAGTCGCTGTGTGTGTGTGTGTGAGAGAGAGAGAGAGAGAGAGAGAGAGAGAGAGAGAGAGTGTGTGTGTGTGTGTGTGTGTGTGTGTGTGTGTGTGTGATTAGATCTGTTCCATTGTTTTCTCCTGTCATTCACAGCAGGAAGTTCGTGTGAACAGAATAAACTCCACCTGTGTGTGAGTGTGTGTGTGTGTGTGTGAGTGAGTGAGTGTGTGTGTGTGTGTGTGTGTGTGTGTGTGTGAGTGAGTGAGTGAGTGTGTGTGTGTGTGTGTGTGTGTGTGTGTGTGTGTGTGTGTGTGTGTGTGTGTGTGTGTGTGTGTGTGTGTGTGTGTGTGTGTGAGTGAGTGATTCTACAGACTCATTTTAACATCCGCTGTTTGTCTTCAGGAATAATGAGTTCAGAATGAGTTTACGATCTGCAGTTTAATCTTCATAAACACTGAGGACGAGGTTTAGAAACACTGAATGTTTATTTGTATAGTTTAATAAACTCATGGATCATCAAGAGGAATCCGGGAATTACTGTAACGCTTATTTTTCATCCTGTGGAAACTGTGGAAATTATACACTGCGTTAAAATGGAAATGTTACTTTAAGTCCTGTTAGGCTCAGATTTTAGTGATATAATCTTCAGATAAACACACAGCTTTGAGTTTATAGCAGTCTCAGAGTCTGGGTTATCTAATAATATACAGTCAAACCAAACATCACTCAGACACCAGAGATCATTTCTGATATTGTTCCACTAGTGTGACCAGGGACACTATAGTTCATTAGTGTAAGTGAGGAGAGCAAGATAAAGTAAACTGAGACATATTATACACAAATATTCTTCATACAGCGACTACCAGTAATATTTATAATAATAATATTGATAATTTATATTTTTTCCGACTCTTTGAGCTGATCATGTTCTGCTGAAGTGTGTTGTCTTTAATTGCTAATGCTCTTTTTACACACAGACTGAACACAATGAAGCATTGCTTGGTGATTGGTTGAGCTAAACTGGTATTATCTAATTGTGTAGTTAAATTTAACAGCTGACAGATATTCAACATAATTCATGTGTGAGACAGTCTAACAGAAGGACGGACAAAACCAGTCAAATATCAGCTGAGTTCTGCTCATATTTCATTACCATTCTCTAAACTCTCTAAATTCTCTAAACATACTCTAAAATGATGAGGTTTGACTGTAAATGTTTCCTCAGTAAACTTGCTTTACAGTGTTTCGTTCAGGTCAGCGTTCCCTCAGAGCCGGTCACTGCTGGGCGTTTCTTCAACTAGGGGCACTTTTAGGCTTGAGAAGTTGAATAAAAAAAACTTGTTCAAAAGCCACGTAACACAGTCTCATAAGTTTAAATAATTTGTCTAGTTTTAAGGTCTGTAAGAGGACAAACTTAGATTACAAGAGAAATTGTTAATATTTTACATTTTTTCCGACCTGCAATGAACAAATGTCATTTCCACCACATCTCTATATACAGCTGTTATTTAAAAACAGAATAACTTATGTCACTCAAGAATTGTCTAAGATCATTTTTGTAACTAGTTTTATCAGTTTTTCCACAATGTACAAAAATTATACATTTGTCAATGAGATAAATTAACTGCCCTAAGGACCAAATGGTGAACTGTACACCTGTCACACTCTGAAATTTAATATTGGTTTGGGCAAGAGCTTATTAGAAAATAAATAACTTGAATTTTTATATTACAGTTTTTCTCGATTGCTTAAACACTATAACCAGGCCTTTGAACTAAAATTTCAAAACCATAACGCCATTTATCAAAAAGCACACCCATTTCACTAAACTATAAACACTATTCCCTGTTTTGACACATGAGTCAGATTGGTTGAACTGTCACTGCAAAACTCTACACACAAATCCCTTCATTTCTCATTGCTTAGACCATGTTGTCATTTAGAAAGCACTAGCATTCAAAATTGTTCACTCAAGTCAGCACAGCTTCAGCTCAGTTAGCACACAATTATCCAGGTGGAAACACTAAGAGTCAAAATTTAACACACATCAATCAGAACCTTCAATAGATATATAAAAGGGCCCGAATCAGTTTATTGAGTTTTGGAACAATGGATCCAGAAAGACATGAAGGAAGAGGGATAAGAATGAGGAGGAGGAAGGGCAAGGACAAGAAGACAAGCAGTCTCAGATGAAATTCAAGCCACTCTAGTTGCCCATGTCTTAGTCAATGGTATGACTATGAGGGAGGCTGGGCTACGAGTAAGGCCAAATCTGAGTCGCTTCACCGTCGCCTCGAGAGCCTTCAGGGAGGAGTGGTGGCAAACACAATTCTATCACTGAATAAGAGACAAACATTTCCAATAGTCTTTGATGAGGTTTATTTTCTTGCAAGAAAAGGCCAGCAGTCATACAGTCACACAGTGTGGCACAGAGTGTGACAGTGAAGGGAGGGCATCCTTTCTCCTTTATAGTCTTGACTCCCAGAATGTTATCTTTCTAGGTATTTCAACCATATGTGGAACATTCTTAGACGTGTCCATCATATTGTATCCTTGAGTGGAGGCCCTCCTGTTACGTCCCAACACTCTTTACCATTCCAATACGTATTTTATTCCAATAAAAAAAGAGTAAAACAGGAAAAAAAAATGTTTTTGTGTGTGTGTGTTTTCTGTGTATGAATAAAAATGGACCACAAGCAACATAAATTACCAGTTTTGGAAATGTTGTTTTGAATTTATTGCACCAGTGTCTTAGACTATGTTGTAGTGTGTGTGATTTTGATGGCTTGTGTGTCCTGTCTGAGGGCAAAGTTTGGTTTTTCAGCAAGAGTGAATGGTTTTGAGTGTAGAGCTTCATTTTGACCTGAAAATAGGATGTTTGGGGAATTGGGTGAGACGTTATGGATTTGTGTTTATAGTTTTGAGAATACGAGGCATAGTTTCAAGAAATGTGTTTAAGCAATCGAGAAAAACTGTAAGTAGAGCATGATCTCGTAAATTGTGGATACATTTTTAATGTGTGATGAGAACTTTTTAAATGTTTTTAAAAAATGTGTGTGGTGATGGAAATGACAATGAATTAACGTGAATGTAGAGAAACAGTAATATTTAGAGAAATATTTATTTGAAAAACTCTTAAACTCATCACACTCAGTAAACTCAATTCACAAAGTCAATCTACTCTTGCAATCCATATCAATTGTACTTTGTAATCATAAATGTCATTTCCACCACAGAGGGCAGTGTGGTGGAAATGACATTTCTGTAGTTTTTTGTGAGAAAATGGAAGATGGCGTCACTGATTAGCTTTGAATTAATACTCAGCATTTCATGCATGCAAAATACTCTTATTTAACTTAAATTCTTTTACTTTTTAAAAACACCCTTGAAGGTACAGCATGTTTGGAAATGACGTAGAATAAATATATTAACTGATCAAGCAATATTTACCTTGATTTTTCTTATTTTGTTCTTGATGAAAATTTAAAATGGCCTCCATGTCCCACATGTGCTCTGATGTCTCTGAACATTTCCTGAAACCACCTAAACAATCTTTCACACAAACCTTTTAAAGGGACATTACAGTGTTGTGGTGGAAATGACACCGATACTGTGCGACAGCTATATTTTGTATAAAAAGTAATATTGATGGTGGTCTCACATTAAATACTATAATGTATTTTAATTATTTTACTAGTGCTTAATTTAGGTATATTAATAGTTACCAGATAAGTCATACTTTTAAACTGTATTTTCATTGTTGAAGTTAAAAAGTCTGGGTGTGCGACAGGGAGAAAACAGTGATTTTGACACCTATAAGGAGGTTGAAAAGTATGAAAAAATCATAATAGAAAGGTAGTTAAAAGTTTTTAAGGAGGTTTTATTGTTAGTTTGAAAGAGAAAGAGGATTTTGTCCAAAATTGTATGTATTTTTAAAAATATGACCAAAGTACATAAAAGTGCCCATAGTCTAAGAATCACCCTGCTGCTCTCTGCGGTTCAGCACTGAGCTCTGCTCATACTGCACTAATACGGTGTGTTACTGTTTTACATTAACAGCTGGAGGCCGGCTTAGCAGATATAGTATAAAACAGTTTATAATAATAACAAATATAACAATTATAACAACAGGTTTATACTGTAGCTGACAAAACACTATTTAGATTGTTACAGTATGATGCTGGAAAACACAGCGAACAGTAGTTACCGTTGTTTCTGCAGGAGTGTGTGTGTGTGTGTGTGTGTGTGTTCTGATGATAGTGTGTGTTTCTGCAGGAGTGTGTGTGTGTGTGTGTGTGTGTGTGTGTGTGTGTGTTCTGATGATAGTGTGTGTTTCTGCAGGAGTGTGTGTGTGTGTGTGTGTGTTCTGATGATAGTGTGTGTTTCTGCAGGTGTGTGTGTGTGTGTGTGTGTGTGTGTTCTGATGATAGTGTGTGTTTCTGCAGGAGTGTGTGTGTGTGTGTGTGTGTTCTGATGATAGTGTGTGTTTCTGCAGGAGTGTGTGTGTGTGTGTGTGTTCTGATGATAGTGTGTGTTTCTGCAGGTGTGTGTGTGTGTGTGTGTGTGTGTGTGTGTGTGTGTGTTCTGATGATAGTGTGTGTTTCTGCAGGAGTGTGTGTGTGTGTGTGTGTGTGTGTGTGTGTGTTCTGATGATAGTGTGTGTTTCTGCAGGAGTGTGTGTGTGTGTGTGTTCTGATGATAGTGTGTGTTTCTGCAGGAGTGTGTGTGTGTGTGTGTTCTGATGATAGTGTGTGTTTCTGCAGGAGTGTGTGTGTGTGTGTGTGTGTTCTGATGATAGTGTGTGTTTCTGCAGGCGTGTGTGTGTGTGTGTGTGTGTGTTCTGATGATAGTGTGTGTTTCTGCAGGCGTGTGTGTGTGTGTGTGTGTGTGTGTGTGTGTGTGTTCTGATGATAGTGTGTGTTTCTGCAGGAGTGTGTGTGTGTGTGTGTTCTGATGATAGTGTGTGTTTCTGCAGGAGTGTGTGTGTTCTGATGATAGTGTGTGTTTCTGCAGGAGTGTGTGTGTGTGTGTGTGTGTGTGTTCTGATGATAGTGTGTGTTTCTGCAGGAGTGTGTGTGTTCTGATGATAGTGTGTGTTTCTGCAGGAGTGTGTGTGTGTGTGTGTGTGTTCTGATGATAGTGTGTGTTTCTGCAGGCGTGTGTGTGTTCTGATGATAGTGTGTGTTTCTGCAGGAGTGTGTGTGTGTGTGTGTGTGTGTGTGTGTGTGTGTTCTGATGATAGTGTGTGTTTCTGCAGGAGTGTGTGTGTGTGTGTGTGTGTGTTCTGATGATAGTGTGTGTTTCTGCAGGAGTGTGTGTGTGTGTGTGTGTTCTGATGATAGTGTGTGTTTCTGCAGGAGTGTGTGTGTGTGTGTGTTCTGATGATAGTGTGTGTTTCTGCAGGAGTGTGTGTGTGTTCTGATGATAGTGTGTGTTTCTGCAGGAGTGTGTGTGTGTTCTGATGATAGTGTGTGTTTCTACAGGAGTGTGTGTGTGTGTGTGTGTGTTCTGATGATAGTGTGTGTTTCTGCAGGAGTGTGTGTGTTCTGATGATAGTGTGTGTTTCTGCAGGAGTGTGTGTTTCTGCAGGAGTGTGTGTGTGTGTGTGTGTGTGTTCTGATGATAGTGTGTGTTTCTGCAGGAGTGTGTGTGTGTGTGTGTGTGTGTTCTGATGATGGTGTGTGTTTCTGCAGGAGTGTGTGTGTGTGTTCTGATGATAGTGTGTGTTTCTGCAGGAGTGTGTGTGTGTTCTGATGATAGTGTGTGTTTCTGCAGGAGTGTGTGTGTGTTCTGATGATAGTGTGTGTTTCTGCAGGAGTGTGTGTGTGTGTGTTCTGATGATAGTGTGTGTTTCTGCAGGAGTGTGTGTGTTCTGATGATAGTGTGTGTTTCTGCAGGAGTGTGTGTGTGTGTGTGTGTGTTCTGATGATAGTGTGTGTTTCTGCAGGCGTGTGTGTGTGTGTGTGTGTTCTGATGATAGTGTGTGTTTCTGCAGGAGTGTGTGTGTGTGTGTGTTCTGATGATAGTGTGTGTTTCTGCAGGAGTGTGTGTGTTCTGATGATAGTGTGTGTTTCTGCAGGAGTGTGTGTTTCTGCAGGAGTGTGTGTGTGTGTGTGTGTGTTCTGATGATAGTGTGTGTTTCTGCAGGAGTGTGTGTGTGTGTGTGTGTTCTGATGATAGTGTGTGTTTCTGCAGGAGTGTGTGTGTTCTGATGATAGTGTGTGTTTCTGCAGGAGTGTGTGTGTGTGTGTGTTCTGATGATAGTGTGTGTTTCTGCAGGAGTGTGTGTGTTCTGATGATAGTGTGTGTTTCTGCAGGAGTGTGTGTTTCTGCAGGAGTGTGTGTGTGTGTGTGTGTGTTCTGATGATAGTGTGTGTTTCTGCAGGTGTGTGTGTGTGTGTGTGTGTTCTGATGATAGTGTGTGTTTCTGCAGGAGTGTGTGTTTCTGCAGGAGTGTGTGTGTGTGTGTGTGTGTGTGTGTGTTCTGATGATAGTGTGTGTTTCTGCAGGCGTGTGTGTGTTCTGATGATAGTGTGTGTGTGTGTGTGTGTGTGTGTGTGTGTGTGTGTGTGTTCTGATGATAGTGTGTGTTTCTGCAGGAGTGTGTGTTTCTGCAGGAGTGTGTGTGTGTGTGTGTGTGTGTGTGTGTGTGTGTTCTGATGATAGTGTGTGTTTCTGCAGGCGTGTGTGTGTTCTGATGATAGTGTGTGTTCTGATGATAGTGTGTGTTTCTGCAGGAGTGTGTGTTTCTGCAGGAGTGTGTGTGTGTGTGTGTGTGTTCTGATGATAGTGTGTGTTTCTGCAGGAGTGTGTGTGTGTGTGTGTGTGTGTTCTGATGATAGTGTGTGTTTCTGCAGGAGTGTGTGTTTCTGCAGGAGTGTGTGTGTGTGTGTGTGTGTGTGTGTGTGTGTGTGTGTGTGTGTGTGTTCTGATGATAGTGTGTGTTTCTGCAGGCGTGTGTGTGTTCTGATGATAGTGTGTGTGTGTGTGTGTGTGTGTGTGTGTGTTCTGATGATAGTGTGTGTTTCTGCAGGAGTGTGTGTTTCTGCAGGAGTGTGTGTGTGTGTGTGTGTGTGTGTGTGTGTGTGTGTGTGTGTTCTGATGATAGTGTGTGTTTCTGCAGGCGTGTGTGTGTTCTGATGATAGTGTGTGTTCTGATGATAGTGTGTGTTTCTGCAGGAGTGTGTGTGTGTGTGTTCTGATGATAGTGTGTGTTTCTGCAGGAGTGTGTGTGTGTGTGTGTGTGTTCTGATGATAGTGTGTGTTTCTGCAGGAGTGTGTGTTTCTGCAGGCGTGTGTGTATGTGTGTGTGTGTGTGTGTGTTCTGATGATAGTGTGTGTTTCTGCAGGAGTGTGTGTGTTCTGATGATAGTGTGTGTTTCTGAAGGAGTGTGTGTTTCTGCAGGAGTGTGTGTGTGTGTGTGTGTGTGTTCTGATGATAGTGTGTGTTCTGATGATAGTGTGTGTTTCTGCAGGAGTGTGTGTGTTCTGATGATAGTGTGTGTTCTGATGATAGTGTGTGTTTCTGCAGGAGTGTGTGTGTTCTGATGATAGTGTGTGTTTCTGCAGGAGTGTGTGTTTCTGCAGGAGTGTGTGTGTGTGTGTGTGTGTTCTGATGATAGTGTGTGTTTCTGGAGGAGTGTGTGTGTGTGTGTGTGTGTGTGTGTGTTCTGATGATAGTGTGTGTTTCTGCAGGAGTGTGTGTTTCTGCAGGAGTGTGTGTGTGTGTGTGTGTGTGTGTTCTGATGATAGTGTGTGTTTCTGCAGGAGTGTGTGTGTTCTGATGATAGTGTGTGTTTCTGCAGGAGTGTGTGTGTGTGTGTGTGTGTGTTCTGATGATAGTGTGTGTTTCTGCAGGAGTGTGTGTTTCTGCAGGAGTGTGTGTGTGTGTGTGTGTGTGTGTGTGTGTGTGTGTGTTCTGATGATAGTGTGTGTTTCTGCAGGCGTGTGTGTGTTCTGATGATAGTGTGTGTTCTGATGATAGTGTGTGTTTCTGCAGGAGTGTGTGTGTGTGTGTTCTGATGATAGTGTGTGTTTCTGCAGGAGTGTGTGTGTGTGTTCTGATGATAGTGTGTGTTTCTGCAGGAGTGTGTGTTTCTGCAGGCGTGTGTGTGTGTGTGTGTGTGTTCTGATGATAGTGTGTGTTTCTGCAGGAGTGTGTGTGTTCTGATGATAGTGTGTGTTTTTCTGAAGGAGTGTGTGTTTCTGCAGGAGTGTGTGTGTGTGTGTGTGTGTGTGTGTGTGTGTGTTCTGATGATAGTGTGTGTTTCTGCAGGAGTGTGTGTTTCTGCAGGAGTGTGTGTGTGTGTGTGTGTGTGTGTGTGTTCTGATGATAGTGTGTGTTTCTGCAGGCGTGTGTGTGTTCTGATGATAGTGTGTGTTCTGATGATAGTGTGTGTTTCTGCAGGAGTGTGTGTGTTCTGATGATAGTGTGTGTTCTGATGATAGTGTGTGTTTCTGCAGGAGTGTGTGTGTTCTGATGATAGTGTGTGTTTCTGCAGGAGTGTGTGTTTCTGCAGGAGTGTGTGTGTGTGTGTGTGTGTTCTGATGATAGTGTGTGTTTCTGGAGGAGTGTGTGTGTGTGTGTGTGTGTGTGTGTTCTGATGATAGTGTGTGTTTCTGCAGGAGTGTGTGTTTCTGCAGGAGTGTGTGTGTGTGTGTGTGTGTGTTCTGATGATAGTGTGTGTTTCTGCAGGCGTGTGTGTGTTCTGATGATAGTGTGTGTTTCTGCAGGTGTGTGTGTGTGTGTGTGTGTTCTGATGATAGTGTGTGTTTCTGCAGGAGTGTGTGTTTCTGCAGGAGTGTGTGTGTGTGTGTGTGTGTGTGTGTGTTCTGATGATAGTGTGTGTTTCTGCAGGCGTGTGTGTGTTCTGATGATAGTGTGTGTTCTGATGATAGTGTGTGTTTCTGCAGGAGTGTGTGTGTTCTGATGATAGTGTGTGTTCTGATGATAGTGTGTGTTTCTGCAGGAGTGTGTGTGTTCTGATGATAGTGTGTGTTTCTGCAGGAGTGTGTGTTTCTGCAGGAGTGTGTGTGTGTGTGTGTGTGTGTTCTGATGATAGTGTGTGTTTCTGCAGGCGTGTGTGTGTTCTGATGATAGTGTGTGTTTCTGCAGGTGTGTGTGTGTGTGTGTGTGTTCTGATGATAGTGTGTGTTTCTGCAGGAGTGTGTGTTTCTGCAGGAGTGTGTGTGTGTGTGTGTGTGTGTGTTCTGATGATAGTGTGTGTTTCTGCAGGTGTGTGTGTGTCGGGGATGTGTGTGTTCTGATGATAGTGTGTGTTTCTGCAGGCGTGTGTGTGTGTGTGTGTGTGTGTTCTGATGATAGTGTGTGTTCTGATGATAGTGTGTGTTTCTGCAGGAGTGTGTGTGTTCTGATGATAGTGTGTGTTCTGATGATAGTGTGTGTTTCTGCAGGCGTGTGTGTGTTCTGATGATAGTGTGTGTTTCTGCAGGCGTGTGTGTGTTCTGATGATAGTGTGTGTTTCTGCAGGTGTGTGTGTGTGTGTGTGTGTTCTGATGATAGTGTGTGTTTCTGCAGGAGTGTGTGTTTCTGCAGGAGTGTGTGTGTGTGTGTGTGTGTGTGTTCTGATGATAGTGTGTGTTTCTGCAGGTGTGTGTGTGTCGGGGATGTGTGTGTTCTGATGATAGTGTGTGTTTCTGCAGCCGTGTGTGTGTGTGTGTGTGTGTGTGTTCTGATGATAGTGTGTGTTTCTGCAGGCGTGTGTGTGTTCTGATGATAGTGTGTGTTCTGATGATAGTGTGTGTTTCTGCAGGAGTGTGTGTGTTCTGATGATAGTGTGTGTTCTGATGATAGTGTGTGTTTCTGCAGGAGTGTGTGTGTTCTGATGATAGTGTGTGTTTCTGCAGGAGTGTGTGTGTTCTGATGATAGTGTGTGTTTCTGCAGGAGTGTGTGTTTCTGCAGGAGTGTGTGTGTGTGTGTGTGTGTTCTGATGATAGTGTGTGTTTCTGGAGGAGTGTGTGTGTGTGTGTGTGTGTGTGTGTGTTCTGATGATAGTGTGTGTTTCTGCAGGAGTGTGTGTTTCTGCAGGAGTGTGTGTGTGTGTGTGTGTGTGTTCTGATGATAGTGTGTGTTTCTGCAGGCGTGTGTGTGTTCTGATGATAGTGTGTGTTTCTGCAGGTGTGTGTGTGTGTGTGTGTGTTCTGATGATAGTGTGTGTTTCTGCAGGAGTGTGTGTTTCTGCAGGAGTGTGTGTGTGTGTGTGTGTGTGTGTGTGTGTGTGTTCTGATGATAGTGTGTGTTTCTGCAGGCGTGTGTGTGTTCTGATGATAGTGTGTGTTTCTGCAGGTGTGTGTGTGTCGGGGATGTGTGTGTTCTGATGATAGTGTGTGTTTCTGCAGGTGTGTGTGTGTCGGGGATGTGTGTGTTCTGATGATAGTGTGTGTTTCTGCAGGTGTGTGTGTGTCGGGGATGTGTGTGTTCTGATGATAGTGTGTGTTTCTGCAGGCGTGTGTGTGTTCTGATGATAGTGTGTGTTTCTGCAGGCGTGTGTGTTTCTGCAGGAGTGTGTGTGTGTGTGTGTGTTTGTGTTCTGATGATAGTGTGTGTTTCTGCAGGCGTGTGTGTGTTCTGATGATAGTGTGTGTTTCTGCAGGAGTGTGTGTTTCTGCAGGCGTGTGTGTGTTCTGATGATAGTGTGTGTTTCTGCAGGAGTGTGTGTTTCTGCAGGAGTGTGTGTGTGTGTGTGTGTGTGTGTGTTCTGATGATAGTGTGTGTTTCTGCAGGCGTGTGTGTGTTCTGATGATAGTGTGTGTTTCTGCAGGCGTGTGTGTGTTCTGATGATAGTGTGTGTTTCTGCAGGCGTGTGTGTGTCGGGGATGTGTGTGTGTTCTGATGATAGTGTGTGTTTCTGCAGGCGTGTGTGTGTCGGGGATGTGTGTGTGTTCTGATGATAGTGTGTGTTTCTGCAGGCGTGTGTGTGTCGGGGATGCGTGTGTGTTCTGATGATAGTGTGTGTTTCTGCAGGTGTGTGTGTGTGTGTGTGTGTGTTCTGATGATAGTGTGTGTTTCTGCAGGCGTGTGTGTGTTCTGATGATAGTGTGTGTTTCTGCAGGCGTGTGTGTGTCGGGGATGCGTGTGTTCACGGCTGGGGAAGTGAAGGCTGTTAACGGGACAGACGTGCGTCTGAAATGCTCCTTCCAGAGTTCGTCTGCGATCCGAGTGTCGAGTGTCACGGTGTCCTGGAGCTTCAGGCCGATCGGTCCCGGACATGAGGAGACGGTGAGGCGCGCTGGACCACATGCATGTGTGTGTGTGTGTGTGTGTGTGTGTCCACTAGTCTCTCCCCTGTGAAGGCCTCCTTCCCTTCACCTCTGCACAGATTAAACCTTATCAGAATGATTCCAGTTCGCACGGATACACGGAAGTGACTAAAGATGCTGTATACGAGGCCAGATAAGTCATTTTAAAGGCCAATTTGTAAAGAAAGACTTACACGCCTGCGCACATATATATGTATCCAAAGGCAATTATCTATAGACTAAACACTTCTAAACTTGCAGCTTGGACCCTGTTTCAAGGTTTGTGTTCTCGAGCCCCAAACACTGCTGTCGTGCGCATGAGCCGGAGTGTGTTAAAAGTTTTCTGTTTTCTGTGAGAACGGTGTGTGTTAGCGGCCCCTAAGTTAAAAACTAATGATCTTTGCAATGGAAGTGAATCAATGAAAACTAACTTTATCTGGACAATAACTTTATTCTAGATCTGCTGTAAAGCCTAAACACTCTCTGTTACTGTAATCTCCTATCATTACTGTAAAGCTGCTGTGAAACAATGTGTATTGTTAAACATGCTTTAGAAATGAAGGTGACTTGACTTAACTTTGTGTTTCCTTCTGTGTTTGATTCTCACTGTCTCTCGTATCAGGTGTTTTATTACCACGAGAAGCCCTATGCTCCGCTGGAGGGCCGCTTCAGGAGGAAGGTGGAGTGGGCCGGAGACGTCAGCGGACGCGACGCTTCTGTAGTGCTGCGGAAAGTGCCGTTTAGTTTCAACGGGACATTCAGCTGTCAGGTGAAAAACCCGCCAGACGTGCACGGGAACGTTGGTGAGGTGCGTCTACGAGTCGTCACTACAGGTGAGCATTAGCTTTTGATCTGTCTGTGGCTACGTCTACAAGTGGAGCTCACTGCAGAGCCACATGACATCCAGCTCCACCTCTCTGGACGTCATGGGTTGAGCTCGAACTAGTCCGGCTCCTCCTCTCTGGGCGTCATGGGTTGATCTTGAACTAGTTCAGCTCCGCCTCTCTGGACGTCATGGATTGGGCTCAAACTAGTCCAGCTCCGCCTCTCTGGACGTCATGGGTTGGGCTCAAACTAGTCCAGCTCCGCCTCTCTGGACATCATGAGTTGAGCTTGAACTTGTCCGGCTCCACCTCTCTGGGCTTCATGGGTTGAGCTTGAACTAGTCTGGCTCCACCTCTCTGGACGTCATGGGTTGGGCTCAAATTAGTCCAGCTCCACCTCTCTGGACGTCATGGGTTGGGCTCAAACTAGTCCAGCTCCGCCTCTCTGGACATCATGAGTTGAGCTTGAACTTGTCCGGCTCCACCTCTCTGGACATCATGAGTTGAGCTTGAACTTGTCCGGCTCCACCTCTCTGGGCTTCATGGGTTGAGCTTGAACTAGTCTGGCTCTACCTCTCTGGACGTCATGGGTTGAGCTTGAACTAGTTCAGCTTCACCTCTCTGGACGTCATGGGTTGGGCTCAAACTAGTCCAGCTCCACCTCTCTGGACGTCATGGGTTGGGCTCAAACTAGTCCAGCTCCACCTCTCTGGGTGTCATGGGATGAGCTTGAACTAGTTCAGCTTCACCTCTCTGGACGTCATGGGTTGGGCTCAAACTAGTCCAGCTCCGCCTCTCTGGACGTCATGGGTTGGGCTCAAACTAGTCCAGCTCCACCTCTCTGGGTGTCATGGGATGAGCTTGAACTAGTTCAGCTTCACCTCTCTGGACGTCATGGGTTGGGCTCAAACTAGTCCAGCTCCGCCTCTCTGGACGTCATGGGTTGGGCTCAAACTAGTCCAGCTTCACCTCTCTGGACGTCATGGGTTGAGCTCAAACTAGTCCAGCTCCACCTCTCTGGGTGTCATGGGTTGAGCTTGAACTAGTTCAGCTCCGCCTCTCTGGACGTCATGGGTTGGGCTCAAACTAGTCCAGCTCCACCTCTCTGGACGTCATGGGTTGGGCTCAAACTAGTCCAGCTCCACCTCTCTGGACGTCATGGGTTGGGCTCAAACTAGTCCAGCTTCACCTCTCTGGACGTCATGGGTTGAGCTCAAACTAGTCCAGCTCCACCTCTCTGGGTGTCATGGGTTGAGCTTGAACTAGTTCAGCTCCGCCTCTCTGGACGTCATGGGTTGGGCTCAAACTAGTCCAGCTCCGCCTCTCTGGACGTCATGGGTTGGGCTCAAACTAGTCCAGCTCCACCTCTCTGGACGTCATGGGTTGGGCTCAAACTAGTCCAGCTCCACCTCTCTGGACGTCATGGGTTGGGCTCAAACTAGTTCAGCTCCACCTCTCTGGACGTCATGGGTTGAGCTTGAACTAGTCCAGCTTCACCTCTCTGGACGTCATGGGTTGAGCTTGAACTAGTCCAGCTTCACCTCTCTGGGCGTCATGGGTTGAGCTTGAACTAGTCCAGCTTCACCTCTCTGGACGTCATGGGTTGAGCTTGAACTAGTCCAGCTTCACCTCTCTGGGCGTCATCGGTTGAGCTTGAACTAGTCCAGCTTCACCTCTCTGGACGTCATGGGTTGGGCTCAAACTAGTCCGGCTCCTCCTCTCTGGACATCATGGGTTGAGCTCAAACTAGTTAAGCTCCACCTCTCTGGACGTCATGGGTTGGGCTCAAACTAGTTCAGCTCCACCTCTCTGGACGTCATGGGTTGAGCTTGAACTAGTCCAGCTTCACCTCTCTGGACGTCATGGGTTGGGCTCAAACTAGTCCGGCTCCGCCTCTCTGGGTGTCATGGGTTGAGCTTGAACTAGTCCGGCTCCTCCTCTCTGGACGTCATGGGTTGAGCTCAAACTAGTCCGAGTCATTTGGCTCTGCAGTGAGCAGCACTCATGCTCTCCATACACACTCCCTCAGCTAACATTAATATGTTCTAAAAATGTATGGCTTACATTCCCATTAAGTTATGAAATGTTATTTCTGAATGTTCTCTAAACGTTCAAAACGTTCATGTTTTAAAAACCTTTCTTTGTTAAGGGAACATTCTATTGTATAATTCTGCAAACATCATGGGAACGTAAATTTAGAATGTTCTCTGAACATGTTTCAGAACATTCAGAGTCATTTCATGAATGATGTATAAATAAGGTTTTTGTGCTAACATTTTGAGAACATTATTAAACACCAGATGAAGGTGTTTAATAATAACTTTAAACTAATGTTCTTTTATTGTTACTGGAAGAGTGTTTGTTCATAATTTTGAGAGAACCTTGTCAGAATGTTAGCTAAACTTCTGAGAACGTTCCCTATTAGCTGAGTAGCATTTTTAAGTGTTTTCCAAAAGTTTATTGTCCACACTGAAATGTCGATAAATGCTAAAATCATATTACTGCGCAATATGTGTGTCTTCAAAAAGACATTTTCACAGGACAAAACCACATCTCAGTGTGAAGGAAGGACAAATCGTAGAGGAACATGTGTTTTCAAATGTTTTAATGTTTTAATTAAGCGGCAACCTCCCTGTCTCTCTCTTGAATCCAACACGGAAGTGACTTAAACTGCAGTTCATCGACTGGCCACTAGAGGCCGGCTGCAAAAGAGAGTCAATCCCATAAACCCCCATGTTAAAATGCCCAACTTTACAGCAGAAAAAAATGTGTTTACAGCCTGGTACAAAAAGTGGTTTTGGTCTATATATCTAATTTTGCTGTTTATGACGACTGTGAGGGGGGTGAATATTTTAATAACTCATCCGTTTAAATTCTATTAAGCCTTAAAGTTCTGCATAATTAAGGGCGTGGCCACTTGATTGACAGGTGGATTGCCACTGATGTCACTGCTAGCCGTTTGTCTGCTGTCTGTTAGCGTCACGTCACCTCAGCTAATCCGCCTCGCTGCACATTTTCGTTTATCCGGGAGTGACGCTGCCAAGATGGCGATGGCCGGCTCCGCCCACTTTGGGTTTCAAAAACGCTCTTCAGAAACACTACGAGTGACGTCACAGGACCCTACATCCATATTTGTATACAGTCTATGTTTTTAATGTGTTTTAATATAGACTCGGCCTGAGAGTTTGTGTTTGCAGGTGCGAGTCGTTCGTTCACATGATCTCCGTGTCGTTTCAGCCTCGCTCTCTGAGATTGTGATTCTCTGTGTGGCCACTGGAGGCGCTGTTCTGTTGGTTCTCCTGGTGGTGATGATGGTCGTGTCCGTGCGTCGCTGTCTCAGGCGGAGGAACCCGGAGCAGAACCACAACAACCTCAGACAAGAGCAGAAGGTCCTGACGGGCTGGTGAGATCCGGAGGGAACGCCGTTCGCTCGGAGAGATCGGATGAGCTTTGCTTCTCAAATCATTTCACATCACAAACTCACACACAAAGACTGCCAGCAAACGCACCAGCAACTAGTAATCGAACATGTTCATGTGGTTTCACTCAGACGTCCTGATTTCTCAGTGATTGACAGTTTTCTGGAGTTGGGTGCCTTCATCTGTAACTCTTTAGCAGTGTTGGGAAAAGTTACTTTGAAAAGTAATGCGTTACAATATTGCGTTACTCCCTTAAAAAGTAAGTAATTGCGTGACTTAGTTACTTTTTTTAGAAAAGTAATGCGTTATGTTTGCGTTACTTTTTTTCACCTGGGCTGGGCTTGTTTTTTATAACAAAAAAATTATATTTTTTGGCAAATGTAAAGACCCTTTAACACCAAAAGTGAAATAATAAGCCTCAGGCTGAAGGAAATGCAGATTTACTCCTGTACAGTACAGTACAGTAGAGTACAGTAGAGTAGAGTACATTAGAGTACAGTAGAGTAGAGTACAGTAGAGTAGAGTAGAGTACAGTAGAGTACAGTAGAGTACAGTAGAGTACAGTACAGTAGAGTACAGTAGAGTACAGTAGAGTAGAGTAGAGTAGAGTACAGTAGAGTAGAGTAGAGTACAGTAGAGTACAGTACAGTAGAGTACAGTAGAGTACAGTAGAGTAGAGTAGAGTAGAGTACAGTAGAGTACAGTAGAGTAGAGTAGAGTACAGTACAGTAGAGTAGAGTACAGTAGAGTACAGTAGAGTAGAGTACATTAGAGTACAGTAGAGTAGAGTACAGTAGAGTACAGTAGAGTACAGTAGAGTACAGTAGAGTACAGTAGAGTACAGTACAGTAGAGTACAGTAGAGTACAGTAGAGTAGAGTAGAGTAGAGTACAGTAGAGTACAGTAGAGTACAGTAGAGTACAGTACAGTAGAGTACAGTAGAGGGCGCCGCTCAAACAAACCTTTCAGCTGCTGCTGTTCTGGATAACAGAAGAATAGGATGCAGGAGAGAAAAGTTTAACACTTTACCAATAAAAAAATAAAAATAATCTATACTCATTTCTGCTTATGGTTTAACTGAATCATCGAAGGTCAGAAGCAAGTACATGTCATTGGTCAATAAAGTGAGATTAAATGCATAAAAATGTATGTTAACATATTTAGTTATTGGAGGTTTGCATAGTACTCTGATTCTGCATTTCACTGATTTTATTCATTTTGAGGAATATTGAATGTTTTTTTGTGCAAGTGAGATGGAACTACAATAACCATCATGTTCAAATATGAAGGCAAAGTAACGTTACTTATTTGAAAAAGTAACTCAGATATTAGATAAAAAGTAAATTGGAAAAGTAATGCGTTACTTTACTAGTTACTTGAAAAAGTAATCTGATTACATAACTCAAGTTACTTGTAATGCGTTACCCCCAACACTGGTCTTCAGTCATGGTGTTTATCAGGCAGGATTGCTCATATTCCTCTCACAGATCACGTGTGTGTAGAGGTTCATGACGGCTTCTGCTCACGAATCAGTGCGTTTCTTCTGCACACGTGCGGATCTGGCTCTGTGTGTCAGTAATGAAGAACAGGTTCGTATCTCTCCGGTAATGAGCAGACCTTGGTCGCTATGGTTACGCTATCTCTCCGGTAATGAGCAGACCTTGGTCGCTATGGTTACGCTATTCACTGTCCTACAACTCTCTTCACCTCGTAGAGTTTTGCACTGCACACACAATGGATGAGGATGATGAGGAGGATGATGATGAGGATGATGATGATGATGAGGAAGAACAGGATTCACTGCAGGAACTGTCAGTCTGAGCACTGCACTCAAAACACACTGAATATCAACCTATATGATTTTTACCCCCCCAAAAATTAATGAAACCAATTTTTTTTGTAAAAAAATACTTTACCACAATTTACAAAATATATATTTTTAAATAATGACTTTTATGTGTGATGCAATAGTTCCGCATTGGGCATTACAAGCCGTTCTGGCTGAGCGCTACTCAACACAAACACGCCGCTGAGATACTAGCTGAATATGAATGAATGCTGAATCTTTCTTTAAAGAACACTGTTCTGTAGATCACACACACACACACACACACACACACACACACACACACACTAATGTTTTTCAGTGAATGTACATTAAAGAGCAGGTTTTATTGTGTCATTTCATGTTATTTGCATTTCTGTTCTTGAGTTTTATCATGAAAAAATAAACACTAAGAAATTGGTCATGCTCATAATGTGCCATGTAACACACACACACACACACACACAGTTGAATGGTTTGTTCAGGCTATCATCATATTGACTGAAGCTCATCAGCGCCCTCTAGTGCGCAGGCGCTGCTAAACCCGCCTCTGTCACGTGTGACCGGTCACATGGTCCACTTTCCCAGCCCCTCTCAGGATGGATCAGAGTCATTTATGATTACTGGAATAAGAGTTTAAAATCATTTTATAGGGAACTGTTCGGGGGAATTTCTAGTTTCACTTCAGAGATCAATGCGTAGCATTATATTTAAATTAGTCTACTTTTAGGGTAAAATGAAAAACGCAGTGACATTATAATGCAGATCCAGCTCGAGAAACTGTTTCATGGTCATTATTAATGACAACAGATGTTCATTATTCTAGTCCATAATCTCTCTTTAATAGGAAACAATCTAAACTTCGTCTCAGAATAAACCAAAAGCACAATAAGAGTCTTTAATTTAAAAGCACGTGATATTCACACGACACTAATGACATCTGAGTTAATCTTGCCTCAAATAGCTGACATTAAACTGATCTAATGACATTTCAATTAACTGTTACTGTAATCTGATATAAAAACCCTTAGGTTAGAAAGAGAGAGTTTATATCACTCATCACGGCTGATAGCCTATAATAATAATAAATTACAGATATAGCCTAGTAATAATACATGCATTCCTGCACAGGTTTTAATAGAGTTTTGATAGTTTAATCAGAGGTTTTGATAGTTTAATCAGAGGTTTAGAGAGATTAATGGTGATTCTGGCGTGTTCTCAGAGTCTGTATGAGCACTTCCTGTTTCACCTGTTGGGCAGGTGATATCAACACTCTCAAACATGGAGGACAGCCACAGACCGGGGCCATAACCGAGGCTTATATCTGCTGTATACCCGCTCATAATCACCGTGTGTGGTCATATATGCTGTGGTGGACCATGGCTGTGAAGAGAAGCTCGTGTAGAGGAGTCGCGTCGCGTGCGTGCGTCGCGCTCGGTGAGTTTCGCTCACTCTCGGACACTCTCTACATATCTGATACACATCTGCTTTTTATTTAAGGGTGGTTTTTGTTTCTGAAAGACTGTAAATCTGTAACCTGGTGTCATTTGAGATCCGTTGAGTGTGTTTTACTTTCTGTTGTGTGTGAAAACAGCCTGTCAATCATCGGCCGTAAACATTCGCGGATTTACAGCCTGACCTCATCTAGTCATATTACACTGGCAACACAGTCAGCTTTAATGCATTAACTAACAATAAAAACACTTTTTGCACTATTTATTAATCTTTGTTAACGTCAGTTAATAAAAATGCAACCGTTCATTGTTTGTTCATAACTCGTGTCCAGTAAATAACAGCAGCTTAATGTATTAGTGATGTTGGAATTCACATGAACTAAGATTAACATATATGCTTAAGACGTATTTGTCATACTAATGTAGGTTATTAATGTTAACAAACGTTGTAAAGTGTATATCTGTCTGGTGTTTGTTATTCGTCATTGTTATTGTTACTCAAGCGGAAGAAATGAATGAAGAAGAAAGCCAAAATATGAAATGTCATTTAACTGAGTAATCACTGTTTAGTAATCTTCATTTAAAGGCTCTGTATGGTCCAGTCCCGGAGATGTGGAGATCTCCACAGACTTATTAAACGGCTGATACTGTATTGAAAGAAGAATGTCTGAAGAACAAATACTGAAACTACAAATGTTTCTCGCTATCAAAACAAACCTGATTTACATATAGATTATATAAATGCATTTTTTAGAGCATGTTAATGTGCCTCAACTTGACCGTTCTCAGTGTGTGTTTGGCACTCAGACAGGAGTGTGGTACGCACTTGTTTTGATAGTGAGAAACGAGATATATGTGTTGTTTCGATAGTATTTGTTCTTCAGACATTCTTCTTTCAGTTTAAATGCTCTTCAACTATTGTAAACTGGTCAAATTCAACTGCTTGAACACTGAGCTGCACTTCGGTCCTGAGGGCCACTGTCCGACAGAGTTTGAACCCTGAAACAAACCCCTGCCTGTGATTTACTAGTAATCCTGAGGACCTCATTAGCTTGCTCAGGTGTGTTTGATTAGGGTTGAAAGGGTTGAACTTTGGCTCTAAATCTCGGGTGAAAATTGTGATTTTGATTTCGATTACTCCGTAAATATACGTCTGTGACATTTAATATTTTGGCTTTCATCTCTATTTATGTCTGTCTTTCTTCATTAAAAATATTAAAAAGTTTGAGCCAGGGAAGATCCTCAAGTTCAGTTGATCTGACACGGAATGATTCGCGAGTCTGTAAACGACTGATCGATCGATTAAAACACTGAGGCTCATATGAGGGTAGCCAATCTACACACACACACACACACACACACACACACACACACACACACACACACACACACACACACACACAGTTCAGATGAAGCAGAAGCATGATGATGTCACAGGCCCGTCCCAGAAGTGACATCATCAGAGGATCTTACACACGCGTTTACTGGATCCTCAGTCATGTAGTGTGTAGTGTGCAGTGTGTGCAGTGTGTGTAGTGTGTGTAGTGTGCAGTGTGTGCAGTGTGTGTAGTGTGTGTAGTGTGCAGTGTGTAGTGTGCAGTGTGTGTAGTGTGTAGTGTGTGTAGTGTGCAGTGTGTGTAGTGTGTGTAGTAAAGTTGGTCATCTTGTTTTCCTCAAGACTGGAACTTAAACTGTGATTTGCTTCTTTGAATCTGAGAAGTGAGACTGATTACCTCTGATCTGCTTAGATGGTCATCATAACATCATAACACACGCAGTGATTGTGTTTCTGCATGATTACATAACTGTGTGAGTGTAGTTTATCGTGTTCTCATGCGTCACTGATAAACCGCTCCTGTGTTTGATTATGAGTGTGCAGTTTATGATTTGTATTACTCCGAGGAACTGAGATATGACAGATGTTTGACTGATGTGCTGGAGCGTTAGTAGTCGAGCGATCTACAGTAATGACCTGAGCTCCACACACACACACACACACACACACACACACACACACACACACACACACACACACACACACACAGAATATCAGATAATCAGAAGGATGTAATATATTTATATGGCTCTTGGGTCGAACGGGCCACAGTTAACGGGACAGTTCACCCAGAGATGAAGATTAGCCCATGATTAGCTCGACTCATGCTAGGTGTGTGTGACACTCTTCTGTCAGACGAACACGATCAGAGCTATAGAGAATGTTCTGGCTCTTCCAGCTTTATGAATGAATGAGGCATTATTACTGTACACCCAAAGCACTTTACAGTTATGTCAGGGGATCTCTTATCTATAATGGCAGTGAATGGCCGTTTCTGTTTTGAAGTCCACATAAGTGTGTGTGTGATGGACAGATGCTCTTTGATGGATGATTAACGGCCATTCACTGCCATTAATAATCATGTCATATTCGCTTGAGGGAGAGTAAATCATGGGCTAAATATCATGTTTGGGTGAACTATCCCTTTAACAGTGATCGTGTGTGTGTGTGTGTCAGTGCTGCTGAGGAGTGTGTGTTGTATCTCAGTGACGGCTCCAGCAGAGGTCAGTGCTGTGCGAGGATCCTCCGTCACGCTGTCCTGCTCCTTCAGCTCCTCCAGCTCCGTCACCAGCGCCATGTCCGTCGACTGGAGCTTCCGTCCGGAGCGCGGCGGCCCGGCCCATACGGTGAGGAGCACACACACACACACACACACACTCACTCACTCACTCACTCACTCACTCACGCACACTCACTCACTCACTCACTCACTCACTCACTCACTCACTCACGCACACTCACTCACTCACTCACTCACTCACACACACACACACACACACACACACACACACTCACTCACTCACTCACTCACTCACTCACTCACTCACTCACTCACACACACACACACACACACACACACACACACACACACACACACACACACACACACACACACACACACACACACACACACACACACACACACACACACACACACACACACACACACACACACACACACGAATCAAGGGGTCAGAGGTCACTCGTGGTCACATGGGCAGGATCTGCTGAAAGCTTGTTGACCGCAGCGTCCATCAGGAGATCATAAAGCTGGGAATCACTCACTCACACACACACACACACACACACACACACACACACACACTCTTGCAGGAACACCACTGATGTGTTTCAGTAGCGATGCTCCAATATCTACATGTTGGTTGTTACTGATAATTATGTATATTTGAAAGCCGATAACCGATATATTGGCCGAAAATATAATTTTTGAGAGCCTGATAGCAGAAATAAGTCTCACCATCAAAAGCCACGTCCCAAACACACAATTATAATGTTCTCATAATATGACAGACTTAACTGTTGCACTTTACTGTATTTACCCTTTTTGAAGTGATACAAATCATATTTCCATTCAGCGTCTCAGCTGGAGGACATAATACATTATTTATTGGCTTTAATATATCAGACACATCTTCATATCAGGCCGACACGTGTTGTCTAACTCCAATAGAGTTAAGAATGTCTTTAAATGCCAAACCCAATGCATCTTTTTCATTATCTACATGTATATTAAAATCGCCAGCAATTAGTACTTTATCTGCAGTCAATATTAATTCTGATAGAAAGTCCGCAAATTCTTTGATAAAGTCTGTATGGTGCCCTGGTGACCTGTATACAGTAGCCAGCACAAATCTCAAACGTGATTTATCGTTTACACTATATATTTTTACATTAAGCACCAATGCTTCAAAAGAAGTATATTTAAAACTTGATTTCTTAGTGGTTTTGAAAATATTACTATAAATTACAGCAACACCACCCCCTTTGCGTTTCGGACGAGGCTCATGTTTATAACAGTAATCTTGCGGGGTGGACTCATTTAAAGTAATGTAATCGTTTGGTTTTAGCCAGGTTTCTGTCAAACACAGCACATCTAGGTTATTATCTGAAATCATATCATTAACAACGAGTGCTTTTGAAGTAAGCGATCGAATATTCAGCAACCCAAGCTTTAGCATTTGCTCATCTGTAATATAGCTGTTTTTTATTTGTTGAACATCAATTAAATTTTTAACCTTAGATGGGTTTAAACGTTTTTTGGATTTCCAAATTCGGGGAACAGACACAGTCTCTATATGATGATAGCTAGGTGAAAGAGGCTCTATGTGATGGGATTTATCTGACCTGGGTGACGCGAGGCCGCTAGCAGACGGTCGGTTTAGCCAGTCTGTCTGCTTCCTGACCTGAGCCCCAGATTGTCATGTTTGAGCTCTAAGACTATGAGCCATATTACTAGAGAGAAGAGCAGCACCATCCCAGGAGGGATGAATACCATCTCTTTTCAACAGGTCAGGTTTGCCCCAAAAACTTTTCCAATTGTCTATGAATTCTATATTATTTTGCGGACACCACTTAGACAGCCAGCCATTGAGTGAGGACAATCTACTGACTATCTCATCACTCCTGCGAACAGGAAGGGGGCCAGAGCAAATTACAGTGCTTGACATCGTACTTGCGAGTTCAAGCCAGCACTTATAAATTTGCTTTGATGTTGGTTTTATAAAAGCAATACCTTTATAAATGCGTGGCGTCTTGCCTTACAGTGCCCTACAGCACAGCCTCTCGCACCTTACTGCTCACATCTATACCGGCCGATAGTTCATGCATCCCTATATTTCAGCTGGTTTTTTTAGGATGGTTTGGTAAAGGTTTCTGATCTCTGTCCATTGACTGCAGTAACATCATCTTTTGCATGTGTGTTTCTCTGTAGTTCTTCCACTTCTCGTCTCAGGCGTACCCGCCGCTGGAGGATTACTTTAAGGATCGTGTGAAGTGGCTGGGCAGCCCGTCCGGTGGAGACGCTTCAATCCAGCTCCTGAACGCCTCGCTCACTGATAACGGCACCTACACCTGTGCCGTACGCAACCCCCCCGACGTGCATGGAAGCCCAGCCCAGACCGTGCTCAGCGTCACGCCACAGAGTGAGAACACACACACACACACACACACACACACACACACACACACGCACGCGTGTGATCATACATGTGCAGGTCACATCAAACCTTCTTCCTCAGAACTAAAGTCCCCCTGTAGTCAACGTTTTTTTTTTCCTTTTTCTTCACGCCTTAAACTATCTTGAATGTAACTCGACACCCTTGAATCATTTAGTATATGTGGTTCTATGAATATGCAAATGAGCTCCGCCTCCAAAGTGACTCATAGTCAACAGAATGTTCAAAAGGGACCATCAAAATAAAGTGTTACTGAAAAACGTTACACAAACAACGTATAGTCAAAATATCGTTTTGAGAAAATTTTTAAAGACCAGATAACTTTGAATGAACGTTCTAGTAACGTTACTGGAAGAACGTTTGTTCATAATGTTCTCATGGTTTCCTGTTTCTGTCTCTCCTTGTTGTCATATTAGTTGTTATAGTTACCGTCATTAAACGCTCCTGCAGTTAATTATCTACTCATTGTTCTGTGTATTGAAAGTCAATAATTTTATTCCTTAAAACTCATCTTTGATCACCAAAATTACATATTTAAACGTTTTTTCCTTGACAGAAATGTGGTCATGCCTTAAAAGATCTTGAATGTAACTCGACACCCTTGCCTCGTTTAGTATGCACTGTTCTATGAATATGCAAATGAGCCCCGCCTCCACTCACTCGCTCAGCTCAGAGATCCACTGGTTGACGATCACACGTTGATCTGATTGGTTACAAGGTAGTTTGTGACGTCAGAAACACCAGCGATTTCAAAGCGTGTTTTTGAGACTGTCTTTGGTTCACTGCAGTTTTAAGGAGGAAATACTCAGCAATGCTGTCGACTTATGAACTTACACATGCTTTGTGTTAAAGGTGACATATTATGCTCCCTTTCACAAGATGTAATATAAATCTATGGCGTCCCCAGAATGTGTCTGTGAAATTTCAGCTCAAAATTCCCCCCAGATCACTTATTATAGCTGGTCAAATTTGCCCCTTTTTGGGTGTGAGCAAAAACACTCAGTTTTTGTGTGTGTCTCTTTAAATGCAAATGAGCTGTGGCTCCGCCTCTGTTCAGAAGAGGGTGGAGCCTGTACACTCCAAAACAGGTCAATTTTTTGGTCAATAGTGTTCAGTGCTCGTCTGTGCTCAACCACAGAACAGCTTCAGGCTCTGCTGGATCTTCATCAGTGCGTTAGAACTGGTCTCTGTTGGCGCGTGTGGAACCAAATGTCGGCTGGTGTGTGTAAACGTGCAGATTAAGGGCCGGTGATATTATAATAAGATCCTCTTCATACGTCAGAAGGAGTCAAGTCAAGTCATCTTCATTTATATAGCGCTTTTAACAATGTAGATTGTTTCAAAGCAGCTTTACAGAGATAAGCGTATAATTTAAGGTAACAGAGATTGTTTTGGCTTTATAGCGGTTCTTTAATAAAGTTATTTTCCAGCTAAAGTTAGTTTTGATTGATTCGCTTCCGTCGCGACGATCATTTCAATTTTATTTTATTTTGTGACTTCGGGGTAGATACGCGAATTGAGTTTCCCGACAACGCTTTATCTGTATAGTGGTAGTGGGATCCTCCATAGGGAGAGGCTAGTTGGCACTTCAGCACTGCGTTGTCATCGGGTCCAGGCGAAGGTCCTTCATCAGATCTGGATACGGCCTGGATCCGGCAGGCTGCAGGAAAACCTCGGGATAAACAAAAGACACTAAAATTAGCGTAGATGCCATTCTTCTCATGATGTAACGAGTACATCAGGATTTATGGGAAGTGTTCCCGGTTCCAGCTGACCTAATCTATGCAGCCTAACACTGAATTATAGAAGTCTATAGTGTGTTATGTGAATGCTAGGTCAAAGAGATGTGTCTTTAATCTGGCTTTGAACTGACAGAGTGTGTCTGCTTCCCGGACAATGGTAGGAAGGCTGTTCCAAAGTTTTGGTGCTAAATAGGAGAAGGATCTACCGCCAGCAGTCGACTTTGATATTCTAGGTATTATCAACTGGCCGGAATTTTGAGATCGCAATAGACGTGAAGGACTATAATGCGTTAAGAGCTCGCTCAAGCACTGCGGAGCTAAACCATTTAGTGCTTTGTACGTGATCAGCAATATTT
Organism: Squalius cephalus; assembly: GCA_022829025.1. Taxonomy (NCBI): domain Eukaryota; kingdom Metazoa; phylum Chordata; class Actinopteri; order Cypriniformes; family Leuciscidae; genus Squalius; species Squalius cephalus. The sequence goes on along the minus strand of CM040800.1, from coordinate 382,560 downwards.
ATATAATATATAATATATTAAAATTGATGCGATGTTTAATAGGGAGCCAGTGCAGTGTTGACAGAACCGGGCTAATATGGTCATACTTCCTGGTTCTGGTAAGAACTCGAGCTGCTGCGTTTTGGACCAGCTGTAGTTTGTTTATTAAACGTGCAGGGCAACCACCCAGTAGAGCATTACAGTAATCTAGCCTTGAGGTCATGAACGCATGAACTAACTGTTCCGCATTTGTCAATGAGAGCATATGGCGTAATTTAGATATATTTTTAAGATGGAAAAATGCAGTTTTACAGATACTAGACACGTGACTTTCAAATGAAAGATTGGTATCAAAGAGCACACACTCACACACACACACTCTCACATACACACGCACACGCACACACACCCACACACACACACTCTCACATACCTGTACACACACACACACACACACACACACCCAGGTTCCTAACCGACGACGAAGACTTAACAGAGCAGCCATCAAGTGTTAGACAGTATTCTAGGTTATTACGTGAGTAAGTTTTTTGTCCAATAATTAGAATCTCAAGGAGAGCGAAATCTGATCGGCTTATTTTCTGACATGCTTGCAGAGAAAGACTCACCAGAACACAGTTACTGCTGGGTTTCACTTTTCATGTTTTCTGGGTTGGTAGAAGCACCGATTATAGCACTTACACACGGGAAAAGCCAGATTTTGATGATATGTCCCCTTTAAAGCATATTAAAAACACCACATATAAACAACACTAAAAGCTGGATTTTCACCACAGGGGACAGGTGACAGCGGCCTAATAAACCTCTCAGTAAACACGTTTTATACAGTACACTGAATCCAAAGCGACTTGCATTTCATTCAAGGTTTACCTTTATGTTCGATCAGTCGTTGCTCTCCCGTTTCCTCACGCGTGCATCTGTGTGTCCGTCAGGAGCGTCGCTGGCGTTCACGGATGTGGGCGTGTTGCTGGTGTTTGTTCTGGTCCCGTCAGGAGTCATCACACTCCTCCTGCTGGGCCGGATCCTGTGTCCGTGTTCCTCCGAGGGTCCGGGTCCCGACGCCACCCATCACTCGCCCATCGAGGAGCTCGCCGGGTAAGAACCAGTGCCTGAACCAGTGCCTGAACCAGTACCTGTACCAGTGTTCTCAGAGGAGCGCTGTGCTGTGACTGACGAGTGTGTGTCTCTGACGTGTGTGTGTGTCTGACGAGTGTGTGTGACTGACGTGTGTGTGTGTCTCTGACGAGTGTGTGTCTGACGAGTGTGTGTCTCTGACGAGTGTGTGTCTCTGACGAGTGTGTGTGTCTGACGAGTGTGTGTGTCTCTGACGAGTGTGTGTCTCTGACGTGTGTGTGTCTCTGACGTGTGTGTGTGTCTCTGACAGTGAGGAGTATCTCTACGAGGCGAGGAGGAAGAGCTCCATGTGCTGCTGCTACTTCAAGGTAATCCGCCGTCTGGAGTGTGCAGGAGTCTTTATTCTGACTTATATCACAGCTACACACACACACACACACACACACACACACACACACACACACACACACACACACACACACACACACACACACACAGCTACACACACACACAGCTACACACACACACAGCTACACACACACACAGCTACACACACACAGCTACACACACAGCTACACACACAGCTACACACACACAGCTACACACACACAGCTACACACACACACAGCTACACACACACAGCTACACACACACAGCTACACACACACACAGCTACACACACACACAGCTACACACACACAGCTACACACACACAGCTACACACACACAGCTACACACACACACAGCTACACACACACAGCTACACACACAGTTATTGAACTGAACTGAATCAACGCTGAGCTGGATTGATCTGAATTATGACACTGTTGTGTTAGAGCTGGTTTACAGCTGAACTTCTCGTATCTGATGAAGTTTGCATCTTTGATTCTGTTATTTTCCTGTTTATTTGATCAGTCTGTATTGAATAAAGCTGACTGTGGTGTGTGTGTGTGTGTGTGTTTCAGGGCTCTGAGTATGAAGACGACTACATGCAGGAGAAACCGCACGAACTCACCTTCGCCGATTCACAGTGTTAGATGAGCGCGTGTGTGTGTGTGTGTGTGTGTATGTGTGTGCACGTGTGTGTGTGTATGTGCGTGCGTGTGCACGTGTGTGTGTGTATGTGCGTGCGTGTGTGCGTGTGAGCGAGTGAGTGTGTGTGTGTGTGTGTGTGTGTGTGTGTGTGAGTGGTTCTTGCATGGATAAAGTTTGATAAACCCAGACGTCATTCTACTGATGAGACTTGCTGTTTTGATTGGGTAATTTTGGTTATTTATAACGATGGACTGTTACTGTAATCTATGGATTAAATTACTATAAAAGATGAGAGAAGACGAGTTGATGTGATGTGAATGAATCAACATTCAGCGTCTGAAGGTTCTCGCACACCGAGTCCGAAGAACCCGAGTCAACATCGGACTCGTTGTGCACGGATCTTTAGGCGGGTCACATGAGAGATTCGAGTGATCTGATTGGCTGATTCCGCTTCCTGAGATCCTGCATGTTTTAGAGTACTTTTCACCCTGATAAAGACCTTTCTACAAATCTATTTTGTTTATATATAATATGAAATATAACTTTAACATTATTAACTATTTTTTATGAACTAATTATTTTTTATAATTCCATCACAGAACAGCATTAGCGTTAGCACTGCCGGCTCCAGCTGTTAGATTACAGAAACGCGTTCAGTTAATACGAGAATATGACCCACATGCTCATCTCCACTCTGTGTGATTTCTGTCAATGCAGTTTGTAACTCTTCTAACAGGGTGTAGTAGTTTTCACTGTATTTGCTGAAGCTTCAGGTCAAATGTATTATAGCATAATACAAATATATAAATAAATGGTATTTACATTAAACACACATCTCGTTCGTTCATGTATATAGCACCTTACAGACTACCACCAAAGTAAAAAAGAAACCAACAGAACAACAAGACAAAACACAGAAACATCCATGTACAAAGAGTACAGATACATTTAGATTTATGGAAGATTATGATGACAGAATTTTCATTTTAAAGTGGAGTATTCCTTTAATAAGCTCAGCTAAATATTCTGGCGCCATTCCGTGAAGTGCTTTAAAAACATATATCAGGATCTTATACTGTATCCTAAAATATACTGGTAGCCAACCTGAAGAAGATAAGAAGGGAGTAGCATGGTCCGTTTCCCAGCATTCATCAACCTTGCGGCAGCAGTTTGCACAAGCTGGCAGGTCCCAGCATAAAGTGCACTACAGTCGTCTAGACGGGGAAATATAAGCGTGCACAGCTCTTTCCAGGTCGCCGGCTGAGAGTATTGATTTCAGTTTGGCTATTGCTCTTAAATAAAAGAAGCAATTACGAACCACTGTCTTTATCTGTCGATCAAAACTGATGGATGAGTCAAAAATGACTCCCAAGTTCTTTCCTTGTTCCTGCAGGACCCCAACCCTAACCCTGCCATGGGCCTCAGTGATCGACCACCGTTTGGCTACCAGCTGTGCGACAGAAAATAATCATTTCAGTTTTGTTTCCATTCAATTGAACGAGATTTTCAGCCATCCACGGCTTTACTTCCTCCAGACACCTGAGGAGTGTGGCATTAGAGTCCGGACTACCGGATCTCAACGGCAGGTAAACTTGAGTGTCATCTGCATACAGATGGTAAGAAAGACCATACTTCTTAAAAATCACTATACGATGAAAAGAGGATGGGACCCAAGATGGACCCTTGTGGGACCCCGCAGGAAATGGGTGACGGAGCAGAGAGTTATTCCCAATCTTCACTAAACAGGATCTACATTCCAGATAAGCAGCAAACCATTTTAGGACCGTCCCCTGAATACCACAAACTGCCTGAAGCGAGTCAGAAGGGTCCGGTGGTCAATGGTGTCGAAGGCTGCCGACAAATCTAATAAGATTAACGCTGCATGATTACCCGCATCCGTAATTAGAAAAAGATCATTCGCGACCCTTAAAAGGGCTGATTCTGTTCTGTGCCCACCCCTAAAACCAGACTGAAATTTGTCCAAAATATTATTCTTTGTTAAGAAAGTGGATGTTTGTTTAAGCACAACTTTTTCAAGTACCTTAGACAAGCCCGGTAATGTTGAAATTGGTCGATAGTTTAAGTCATACGGGTCCAGACTTGGTTTTTTGAGGTAGGGCTCAACAATGGCTTGCTTAAGGCAAAGCGGTACAATGCCATTCTGTAGACTACTATTAATAATAGATAAGATACTTGGGCTGACTATATCGGCACCTTCCTTAAGAATGGACAGCGCAGCTGCGTCAGAGGGACAGGATGATCTCTAATGTCAGAGAGTGACACCAGCTCAAACTGACTGAAAGAATACATCTCTCGGTTAAATCCGTCAGCGCTGGGTTATCTCGGCTAAATCCGTCAGCGCTGGGTTATCTCGGCTAAATCCGTCAGCGCTGGGTTATCTCGGCTAAATCCGTCAGCGCTGGGTTATCTCGGTTACCTCGGCTAAATCCGTCAGCGCTGGGTTATCTCGGCTAAATCCGTCAGCGCTGGGTTATCTCGGTTAAATCCGTCAGCGCTGGGTTATCTCGGTTACCTCGGCTAAATCCGTCAGCGCTGGGTTATCTCGGCTAAATCCGTCAGCGCTGGGTTATCTCGGCTAAATCCGTCAGCGCTGGGTTACCTCGGCTAAATCCGTCAGCGCTGGGTTATCTCGGCTAAATCCGTCAGCGCTGGGTTATCTCGGTTAGCGCTGGGTTACCTCGGTTAAATCCGTCAGCGCTGGGTTATCTCGGCTAAATCCGTCAGCGCTGGGTTATCTCGGTTAAATCCGTCAGCGCTGGGTTATCTCGGCTAAATCCGTCAGCGCTGGGTTATCTCGGTTAAATCCGTCAGCGCTGGGTTATCTCGGTTAAATCCGTCAGCGCTGGGTTATCTCGGCTAACTCCGTCAGCGCTGGGTTATCTCGGTTAAATCCGTCAGCGCTGGGTTACCTCGGCTAAATCCGTCAGCGCTGGGTTATCTCGGCTAAATCCGTCAGCGCTGGGTTATCTCGGTTAAATCCGTCAGCGCTGGGTTACCTCGGCTAAATCCGTCAGCGCTGGGTTATCTCGGCTAAATCCGTCAGCGCTGGTGGGTTACCTCGGTTAGCGCTGGGTTATCTCGGCTAAATCCGTCAGCGCTGGGTTATCTCGGTTAAATCCGTCAGCGCTGGGTTACCTCGGCTAAATCCGTCAGCGCTGGGTTATCTCGGCTAAATCCGTCAGCGCTGGGTTATCTCGGTTAAATCCGTCAGCGCTGGGTTATCTCGGTTAAATCCGTCAGCGCTGGGTTATCTCGGTTAAATCCGTCAGCGCTGGGTTACCTCGGCTAAATCCGTCAGCGCTGGGTTACCTCGGTTAAATCCGTCAGCGCTGGGTTACCTCGGCTAAATCCGTCAGCGCTGGGTTACCTCGGCTAAATCCGTCAGCGCTGGGTTATCTCGGTTAAATCCGTCAGCGCTGGGTTATCTCGGTTAAATCCGTCAGCGCTGGGTTATCTCGGTTAAATCCGTCAGCGCTGGGTTATCTCGGTTAGCGCTGGGTTATCTCGGTTAAATCCGTCAGCGCTGGGTTATCTCGGTTAAATCCGTCAGCGCTGGGTTATCTCGGCTAAATCCGTCAGCGCTGGGTTATCTCGGCTAAATCCGTCAGCACTGGGTTATCTCGGTTAGCGCTGGGTTATCTCGGTTAAATCCGTCAGCGCTGGGTTATCTCGGTTAAATCCGTCAGCGCTGGGTTATCTCGGCTAAATCCGTCAGCGCTGGGTTATCTCGGCTAAATCCGTCAGCGCTGGGTTATCTCGGTTAGCGCTGGGTTATCTCGGTTAAATCCGTCAGCGCTGGGTTATCTCGGTTAAATCCGTCAGCACTGGGTTATCTCGGTTAAATCCGTCAGCGCTGGGTTATCTCGGTTAAATCCGTCAGCACTGGGTTATCTCGGTTAAATCCGTCAGCGCTGGGTTATCTCGGTTAAATCCGTCAGCGCTGGGTTATCTCGGCTAAATCCGTCAGCGCTGGGTTATCTCGGTTAGCGCTGGGTTATCTCGGTTAAATCCGTCAGCGCTGGGTTATCTCGGTTAAATCCGTCAGCGCTGGGTTATCTCGGCTAAATCCGTCAGCGCTGGGTTATCTCGGCTAAATCCGTCAGCGCTGGGTTATCTCGGCTAAATCCGTCAGCGCTGGGTTATCTCGGTTAAATCCGTCAGCGCTGGGTTACCTCGGTTAAATCCGTCAGCGCTGGGTTATCTCGGCTAAATCCGTCAGCGCTGGGTTATCTCGGTTAAATCCGTCAGCGCTGGGTTACCTCGGCTAAATCCGTCAGCGCTGGGTTATCTCGGCTAAATCCGTCAGCGCTGGGTTATCTTGGCTAAATCCGTCAGCGCTGGGTTATCTTGGTTAAACGGCTAAATCCGTCAGCGCTGGGTTATCTCGGTTAAACGGCTAAATCCGTCAGCGCTGGGTTATCTCGGCTAAATCCGTCTGATTATCTCGGTTAAATCCGTCAGCGCTGGTGGGTTACCTCGGTTAGCGCTGGGTTATCTCGGTTAAATCCGTCAGCGCTGGGTTATCTCGGTTAAATCCGTCAGCGCTGGTGGGTTACCTCGGTTAGCGCTGGGTTATCTCGGTTAAATCCGTCAGCGCTGGGTTATCTCGGTTAAATCCGTCAGCGCTGGGTTATCTCGGTTAAATCCGTCAGCGCTGGGTTACCTCGGCTAAATCCGTCAGCGCTGGGTTATCTCGGTTAAGTCCGTCAGCGCTGGGTTATCTCGGTTAAGTCCGTCAGCGCTGGGTTATCTCGGTTAAGTCCGTCAGCGCTGGGTTATCTCGGTTAAGTCCGTCAGCGCTGGGTTATCTCGGTTAAGTCCGTCAGCGCTGGGTTATCTCGGTTAAGTCCGTCAGCGCTGGGTTATCTCGGTTAAGTCCGTCAGCACTGGGTTAGCAACCCTGGATGAAAAACTTGGTCTGATTGCTTTTATTTTCTCAACAAAAAACGTTGAAAATAAATCACATGTTGCCGATGATAAATAAAGCTCACGGGGTGGGCCCTTAGCAATCATACCAGACAAGTCACATGTTGTTTGGTATTTTGTCAGACTTTCCCTTAACATTTGCATCCTATCTTTCCTCCTCCTTTCTGCTCTTCTACATTCCCGAGTTTGGTCGTTGAGCCAAGGTTGTGTTTTGGCTCTTCTTTCCTTTGTTTTAAATGGGGCAATAGAGTCCACGATGTTCATACAGACAGAACTAAACGTGGCAATCCCCTCATCTGGATCGACAGAGGGAGATGCAGACTTGATACAAGGGATTTGTGGAGAGGCAATAAAAGAGTTTAAAAATTCTGGGGTGAGTATACGGGAATAAACCACGACATAGGAGCAGACTGATAAACACTTGGGAGATTCACGTTAAATACTACTGGACAATGATCAGAGAAACTATGTGGCATAATATTAAAGTGTAAGTTGCAGGTTAAATTTTTCACGAAGATAATGCAATGTGTTTATTAAACATAAAGATAAGAACCGCCCACCATTGTTTTTTATACCAAAATGCTGATATAATATGAAAAGTTGGCACTTTTAACAGTGGTTTTAACCGCTCCCACTCCCTTCCACTAGATGGGGCGTGACGTCATAAGAGGAACTCACTAGTAGAGTTACCGTACGCTAGCAGCTATATTCGCCTTACATAACTTCAGAAAAGTTGGTTGTATGTTTTATTTGATAAAAAAAATCATATCATCGTTATTTTAACTCATTTTAAGACAGAAATAATTAAATATATACATATAGAGCACTTTAATTTACACATTAATTGGCTGTGGTGGTTAACCTGCAACTTACACTTTAAGATCACAAATCGAAATTCCTAAAGACAGCGCGAGATCGAGAGAGTGGCCAAGCTCGTGTGCTGCTCTTAACAGACTGAACCAAGTTAGAAGAGTCCAACATTCCTAGGAATTCAGCTACCATTGGTTTTCCTGGGCAACAAACATGTACATTAAAATCACCAACAATTAAGATTGAATCGGATAGTAATACAATGTGAGACAAAAATCCGAGAATTCTTCAATGAAGTCTTTGTGATATTTACGTGCACGATAAACATTTACACAAAGCACCGGATTCTTATAATCCAACATCATCACTTGGGCTTCGAAGCTCTGATAGTTCATAAACGTCAGTAAGCGACATTTAAAACGTTTGTTAAAAATAATGGCAAGGCCATTGACAACGACACAAACAACCCCACACCATCACCCCCCCCTCCCCCAAACAACCCCACACCATCACACCCCCCCAAACAACCCCACACCATCACCCCCCCCTCCCCCAAACAACCCCACACCATCACACCCCCCCAAACAACCCCACACCATCACCCCCCCCCCCAAACAACCCCACACCATCACCCCCCTCCCCCAAACAACCCCACACATCACCCCCCCTCCCCCAAACAACCCCACACCATCACCCCCCCCCAAACAACCCCACACCATCACCCCCCCTCCCCCAAACAACCACACACCATCACCCCCCCCAAACAACCACACACCATCACCCCCCCTCCCCAAACAACCACACACCATCACCCCCCTCCCCCAAACAACCCCACACCATCACCCCCCTCCCCCAAACATCCCCACACCATCACCCCCCCTCCCCCAAACATCCCCACACCATCACCCCCCTCCTCCAAACAACCCCACACCATCACCCCCCCTCCCCAAAACATCACCCCCTCCCCCAAACAACCTCACACCATCACCCCCCCCTCCCCAAAAACAACCCCACACATCACCCCCCCTCCCCCAAACATCCCCACACCAACACCCCCCCCTCCCCAAAACATCACCCCTCCCCCAAACAACCCCACACCATCACCCCCCCTCCCCAAAACATCACCCCCCTCCCCCAAACAACCCCACACCATCACCCCCTCCCCAAACAACCCCACACCATCACCCCCCCTCCCCCAAACATCCCCACACCATCACCCCCCCTCCCCCAAACAACCCCACACCATCACCCCCCTCCCCACCAAACAACCCCACACCATCACCCCCCCTCCCCCAAACAACCCCACACCATCACCCTCCTCCCCCACACACACCATAATCCCCCTCCACCAAACAAAAACCCTAAAGTGCAAGTTTTTGAAACCGATACTGGTCTTGTCTGTGTAAATGAGAAAAACGTGAATTTGTGAAAACGGTGACGAAAAAGGTCAGTTTTTAGTACATCGTTGTCGTGTAAACGTATCCTAAAAATAAACACTTGAACATACGTCTGCATGATAACTACCCAAAATCACAGACACCATATTTGGAAAAAAATGATTTGAAGTGTAATTGGATTTTTTAGTTTGGGTTGCGTCTGTGGCGAGCAGGACGTGGCTGAGAGCGGCGCTAGGCCTCATTAATGATGACCGACACCTGTGAGACGCACCGTTCTCGGATCTCTCCCGGAGAAGCGGAAGCATAATGGAGGAGCGACGACAGTGGAGATCGAGAGAGGCCAGGCCTGGATTTATGTTGTGGTTTTATGTTTTATTATGTGACAGCAGTCGTCCGTGAGGGGCATATTAAAGTCTGTTGAATGTTCGCCGGTCCCCGCCTCTTCCTTTCCACAACATTTAACCTCGTTACAGTGTCCCATTGGATTACATGGAGAGGGCGGAGCTTATGACCTATACCTCAGACAGCCACCAGGGGGCACTCGAAACGCTCCGGCTTCACTCTTCAGGACGTGTGCGGGAACCAAACGCTTCTTCAATGGCATCAAAACCTTTTGGAACCTTTATTTGGGAAAGCGACTTAATTTAGAAAATCTTTAGATCTTTTGAATCCGTCTTAAAATGGACATTATAGTCTTACATTATTTTATTTGTATATTTATGACAATGATCAAATGAATTCTGCTTATGGTTTTATAGTCATTGGCTGATCTCTTTCTATGAATGTGGTCAGTGTTATTGGTTATGATGCATCTCAATGCATTTTCCTAAACAATATCAGTGCAATATGAATTTGTGGATGTAAAAGCATTTTGAGGAGTTTTGTTAATGCTTTGAGTGATATCTTACAGCCCAGAGTGAGTCGCACCTCTCTAATGCATCCAGCACGAGTGTGTGTGTGTGTGTGTGTGTGTGTGTGTAAGTCATCCGCTCTGGATGTCGCTCTGGCCTGTTGCCATGGAGACGGCGCATCAGCGGAGATGCATGGGATTCAGCCGTGTCCGTGGGGTCCTGTGAACACACACACACACACACATTAGGAGGGAGAGATGGATGGAGTTTCACCATCAGCTGGAGTCAGAGGATGCCGTTTCCGTGTGGTTGCCGTGGCAACAGTTGCCAGCCTGATCGGGGGTGGAGGTGCAGTCGTTGTAGGGCGTTTGATGCAGACTGAAGGTATCGTACACACACACACACACACACACACACACACACACACACACACACACACACACACACACAAACACAAGATCCGAATCAGCAAAATGCAAATGCACTAAAGTCACAAACCTCACAGAAACACTGTTACGCCTGAAACGCATCACTGTCACGGCTAAATGCTGTAAGATCTGTCAGTATGGAGGAAGGGTTCTGCACTTGGCCTGTGTTTATTACTTAATTTGATATTAATGTGCATTGTGTCATCATAAAGCTTGACTTTAACAGCTTCTCTTTAATTGGTTTCTCGCAGTCTTGAGTCCCTCAGGTTAACACCTGGTCATCTGTTAAGTTGTTTCGAAGCAGCTTTCCAGAGGATTGCTGAGATCCGTCATAATTCACTCAAACATGATCATTTACTGATGTCCTTCAAACCTGTATGAACTTCTATCATCCGCTGGACACAAAAGAATCTATCCTGGGAAACGAACAACATTGGACCCCATTGAGTTTCATTGATATTTGATTTCACACAAGAAAGTCAGTCAGTCATACAGGTTTGGACCCATTTCCCCCGTATTTTTTCATCATGCCATGAACAGCCAGTAGTCAAGATGACCTTTAGTTCAGGATGACCTCTGACCTCTGACGTCAGCTCTAGAGATTTAGACGTGGAATTACAGCAGGATTGTGTGCGGATAAAGGTATTCCAGTTACACTGAGATCTAACATGACTGTGAAGACGCAGTAAATCAGCTCGTCTATCTCTCCGGGAATGTTCCCGATTGATTTCTTTCAATGAGAGTTTCTCTCTTCTATAATTGATGAGTTTTACAATTATTATCCTGTTTATTACTGTGAAGCTGCTGTGAAACAATCTGTAAAGGGTTGTAGAAATAAATGTTGTGAATGTTGTTTTTGTAAGAAAATACTGTTTAAAGTTGCTCTAATCTCCTCTATTGTGCCGTATATCCCAGTGAAACGCTTCTGGAACAAGAACACATGTGGGCGGGGCTTGATTGTGTCTGTGGGGAATTGATTGGATGGTTGTGGTTTGCTATTGGCTGATCTCATGTGAGTGACAGGTTATAGCCCCGCCCTCGTCATCAGAGAACAGAAGAGGAACTTATTCTGATTCAAGATTACCAGGAACATGAATTTAATATACACAATAATAAATCATTTATAATAAACATTGCAATATCGTCTACCAGGAAGGGTTAGTAACATTTTATGTATTTACTTTGTTCAAACTGGAAAAATAATAACATCGCTGTAGTGTGGTGACAATGAAGAATCATGTTTAGTTAGTGTGTTACAGATTCTTCGTACTTCTTTCAGTGATGTACATATACGAGCAGTGAACATGTGAAGGAAAGGTGTGTGTTTGAGAGCAGATGTGTGTGTTCTGACCTTCACAGACACGGAAGAAGGTGTTTTACACACTGAGAGTCGTGCGCTTCTGATGGAGATGTCCAGCTATTGGGTCAGAGAGGGTCCCTCAGGAACCGGCCTCTGGGATCCCGAACACACACACACACACACACACACACACACACCCTGGGGCGAGAACACATGGGCATCATTCACAGCCGTTACCATGGGAACAGCAGCCTTAAAGGGGACATATCATGAAAATCTTTCTCCGTGTGTAAGTGCTGTAATCGGGTCCCGCTGCTTCTACCGACACAGAAAACGTGAAAAGTGAAACCCAGTAACTGTGTTCTGGTGAGCCTTTCTCTGCAAGCATGATCTTATTATAATATTACCGGCCCTTAATCTGCACGTTTACACACACCAGCCGACATTTGGTTCCACACGCGCCAACAGAGACCAGTTCTAGCGCACTGATGAAGATCCAGCAGAGCCTGAAGCTGTTCTGTGGTTGAGCACAGACGAGCACTGAACACTATTGACCAGAACATGTCACCGCTGTCTTATAAAGACCTCAGGAACTGTGGACACTTGTGGAGGAGTTAAACATGATGATGAGATGATCAGTGTAACTCCACAACAACTACAGAAATGTCTCCACTAACATCCAGAAGCTCTTCCTGAGTCTCTCCGTAAGGCTGCACTCGCTACTGGTTATACTGGGATTCTGGATGAGGGAGATTGGCCTGTTCTGTTATTGCCGGAGTTTCTGAAGCTGGAGTAAAGACTCCGCCCTCTTCTTGACGGAGGCGGAGCTAAAGCTCATTTGCATTTAAAGGGACACACACAAAAACAGCGTGTTTTTGCTCACACCCAAAAAGGGGAAAATTTGACAAGCTATAATAAATGATCTGGTATTTTGAGCTGAATTTTCACACACACATTCTGGAGACACCACAGATTTATATTATATCTTGTGAGAAGGGGTATAATATGTCACATTTAAAACTGTGGCTAACATCTCGTGAAAAGGGGCATAATATGTGTCACCTTTAATGTGGCCTGTTCCTGTGTTACAGATCTATTGGGGACACACACACACACACACACACACACAGAGGTGCTCATATAAACGCACTGGAACCTCAGCGGACAGATTTATGCATTCGTATAGAGTGTGATCAGGGCGGGGCCGTGCGCGCGTGTCCGCGGGAGGGGTGGGCGCAACGGGTTCATCGGCGCGCGCGCGCCTGTGTGTGTGTGTGTGTGTGTGTGAGAGTGAGATAGAGAGAGAGGGAGGGGGTTTATAGGGTGGGATTTACTCTCATTGTTGGCAGTGGAGACAGACAGACAGTGTGACTGAGGCTCAACTGTGATGAGTTTAAGCATCAGAATCATCAGCTGTTGATACAGCCGGTGTGTGTGAACGACAGAGAGAGAGAGAGAGAGAGAGAGAGAGAGAGAAGAGAAGAGAAGAGAAGAGGAAGAGACAGAGCGAGACGCTGAAAGGATACAACTATGCTGTGCTGTATCAGAAGAACTAAGCCGGTAAATATCTGGATTATTCACACTTTTGCTACAGTAACCTGTGTGAGGATGATGATGATGATGAGGATGATGATGAGGATGAGCAAACACACACACACACACACACACACACTCTGTAAAGCGCGTGAGATCAGTGTTTAATCAGGACTGTACCTGTCAGACAGGTGTATCATCATGCTGCATTATAAGAGTGTAGTAGTGAAGCTGGAGTGTGTGTGTGTGTGTGTGTGTGTGTCTGTGTGTCTGTGTGATGAGTTTCAGGGTGTGGTGTGTGTGTGTCTCAACAGATATTAGTGTCTCGAGGGAATTATAATGATTTCTCTGGAGATGAAAGTTGGATGTAATTAAGCTCTCAAGCGGGAATGTGAGCGTTTTATGAAGCAATAGTTATAAGGTTTAATGTTCTAAAGGCTTTAGAAGAGAGAGAGAGAGTGTGTGTGTGTGTGTGTGTGTGTGTGTGTGTGTGTGTGTGTGTGTGAGCCGCGCCTCGCGCCGCTTTTGAGGAATCCTGTCGTGTGTGTTCGGGTCTGTTCAACATCTTCACTCATCTTTACCGCAGGTGAATCATTCGCCTCTCTTTTGTTCTTACACTCCACTGAACGCGACGCGATGCGAGACTGTGTGTGTGTGTGTGTGTGAGAGAGAGAGATGGAGCTGTAGACATGAGGAAGATGAAGGGTGTGGTCTTCTTGTCTCACTCCTGCAGAAACACGCGCGCGCGCCCACGCTTCTGCTCGAGTCTTTATTTGAATATTGTGAATCAGGTGCAGATCTGACGTCAGCGCGTTATAATTGGGCGTGAATATTCATGAGTCAGTGCAGGTGAATTATAATCGCGACCTGAAGACTTTAAGGCGTGTCTCTTCTCTCTCTGTGTGTGTGTGTGTGTGTGAGAGAGAGAGAGAGAGTGAGAGAGAAAGTGTGTGTGTGTGCGCGCGCGTCTCGTGAGTGTGTGTGTGTATGTGTCGTGGAGTGTGAGTGTGTGTGTGTGTCTGTGTGTGTGTCGTGGGGTTTAAGTGTGAGTGTGTGTGTCGTGGGGTGTGTGGGTGTGTGTGTATATGTGTCGTGGGGTGTGTGTAAGTGTGTGTGTGTTGTGGGGTGTGAGTGTGTGTGTCATGGGGTGTGTGTCTGTGTGTGTGTGTGTATGTGTGTCTGTGTGATTGATTGATTGAGTGAGTGAGTGTGTGTGTGTGTCTCGTGGGGTGTGTGTGTCGTGGAGTGAGTGTGTGTGTGTGTGTCGTGGGGTGTGTGTGTGTGTGTGTGTGTCTGTGATTGATTGTGTGTGTGTGTGTGTCGTGGGGTGTGTGTGTGTCGTGGGGTGTGAGTGTGTGTGTGTGTGTGTGTGTCTGTGTGATTGATTGAGTGTGAGTGAGTGTGTGTGTGAGTGAGAGTGTGTGTGTGTGTGTGTGTGTCTCATGGGGTGTGTGTGTGTGTCGTGGGGTGTGTGTGTGTGTGTCGTGGGGTGTGTGTGTGTGTGTGTCGTGGGGTGTGTGTGTGTGTCGTGGGGTGTGTGTGTGTGTGTCGTGGGGTGGGTGGGGGGGGCTGGTGGGTTTAAGGTGTGGCTCCTTCACTAATGCTGCAAGACTGTTCAGATTATCCTGCATTATTGTATCTAACATGCTGAAGTATTTCCCCATACTCAGAGGATGCTCGCTCCTGTCCTCCACAGGGTGTGTGTGTGTGTGTGTGTGTGTGTGTGTGTGTGTGAGCCTCAGATTCAGAAACCGTCTCCGCACGAGACACCGGTTGATCTGAAACACACTCGCTTCTGTCGGATTATTGATCCTGTTTTCACTACTGGTCATTTTATTGGCTTTTGTTTTAGCGTGACCTTTGAACCCAACAACCAAAACCCGGTTGCGTTCCCAACCATCAAATGAAGTGACCCATGACTCATAGATGTGTGTGTGTGTGTGTGTGTGTGAGGATGAGTTACGATCAGGCCTCGCTCCAGATGATGCTGTCAATCTCCTGACTGGACACGCCCTCTTTTTCCTGTAAAATGAGCAACTCTTCACTCCGCCGACTTCAGGACACACACACGCCGACTTCAGGACACACACACGCTGACTGACTGCCTTCCCCTCATCATACTTCAGCAGGCATCATAAATTAGGCATAAAACACTCATTTTTAAATCGGGCATCATGTTACCATGGAAACAGAGCTTTATAACCTTTTAGCTGGCTCCTCCCACTAGTGGGCGTTGTCATTTTTCCTATTCTACAGAAGCTCTGGAGTTCGGATAGTGTGTGTTCACAGTTAACTGGTTACAACCGTTCGTCATGTGTGACATATTTGTGCATCTATCACATGATAAAATACATTCTCTCGTTAAACCAGATCACATCAGACACTCCTGAAGATCAAGTTCATTTTTAATTGCTTTTTTTGTGGAAAACCTTCAGTCTATTGTTCGTTTCATTCTAACAGTTATTCAGCCGTTAACGAGCTTCACTTCAGAGATCAGCTGATGATGTCATGATGTGGGGTGCGAATATGACTCGAGAATGACTCACTCTGAGTGACATCACACACACACACACACACACACACACACACACACCTGAGCAACAGGTCCAGACCCGAGCGCTGTGTGTGAGAACACCTGTTGACCATCACAGTGTGTGTTATTTTAGTATCATTGAGAGTATAGTTTGTATTAATAATAAAGATCTGTGCGGATCGAATATGACGCTGACTGACAGCCAGAGATGCGTATTGATTAATATTCAGTGTAACACAGTCTGCATCTACAGGTTATGAGAAGAGATGCTGCATAAACCACCGCTCACACACCCAGTCCACACACACACCCAGTCCACACGGAGCAATAAATCCACACACACACACATGCAGAACTGACACACTTCTCTGCAGTGCATTAGTACGATTGCATATATAAATGAAAAAGTGTTTTGGGATCAGATAGCCTTCATCTAACTGTCATTTATTTGGCATGCATTCAGTTTGCATTTATGATTTTACACTATTTTCATCTGCTTTAAGCTACTTATGAGTTTGTTCTATGAGTGTTTTTGTCATGCATTATATCTGTCACACATTTTCTTTCATTTTATGCTTGCTTTTTTTCATTAGACACATTTGAATATTAAATTAAAAGGCCCTCTGTGGACAAATGCCTCCCTGGACCCTGATGCACGAGGTAAATATTGACCGTTCATATTCAGCGTTCACCTTTCTCCCTTTCTTTTCTTCTTGGTCTGACGTCAGTCTCTTTCACATCTTCACATTTGCTTTGCTCTTAGCTTTGCCATGTTATGCAGATATTGATTATTAATATGAACAAGCTAATTATATGTGATATTGGTTGTGAGCAGAAAACTGATGTGAAATGAGTGTGTGATCCTGAAGAGACTGAACTCCAGCTCTGATGGCGTTAATCATGTCGGGATGAATCCCAAAGGGAAACATGGACTTTTTTTGCAGGAGTCCACGATTCTTCAGATCCGTCTGGATAATTATCAGTTAATCAGATAATTACTCACTTCAATGAAAAGTTTTTTAAACATAAGGGACTCAAAGTCTTTTCCTTGAGACTGAAGTTGAAACTCACTGATCCTTCATGTCACCAATCCCAGGAAAATTGCTCGGCATGCTTGTAATTGTGGGATTTCAGCAGCTGAACGTCCTTCCAAGTTCTAGTTAGAAATCACTGATCCAGATTCTTCAACTGGACATCCGATTAAATCATCATTAGCCGCGTTTCCACCGAAATTACCCAGAACAATTTGTCCCAGGAACTTTTTCCCCCAGACCTGTTGCTGTCTGCGTTTCCACCGCGTCTAAAGTACCGTGAAGATTAAGGCAAATAGTCCGGTGACATAGGACTGCCCGCGACTTTACAGCTGGATTTCATCCTCTGGATTTAAGCTCAGTAAAGCCTGAACCTCGTCGTCGGTCATATTTTTTAAACTCCATTGTTGATCTGAATAGCAAACAACTGTTACTGCACGCACCGCAACCAATTCAACCAATTAAAATGCGGCATGAACTCGACCAATCAGCATGTTCAGTGCCCAAGTCCCACCCCTGAAAGTTCCTGAACTTTGAAAAAATACTACCTCGCGAGCAGGGACTTTCCGAGGGGGAAATATTTACCCGGAACGTCATTTAAACCCTGATTCCTGCGGTGGAAACACACTGAGTACCAGCCCAAAGTCCCAAGTTCCTGCGGTGGAAACGCAGTTATAATAGTACATACAGATGCATGATGGGAAGGTATTTTCCTTTGGCCGCTCACTGTAAAGGCTCGTTCACACCAATGACAATAACTATAACAAGATACAGTAGTTTTAAAAAATCATTCAGAAATGTAAAAATGTCCACACCACAGCATTTAATAAACAGAACGATATTGTGTGTTGGTGTGGATGCTAATATAGTTATCGTTATAGTTCTTGGAGTGAACGGGGCTTTAGAGAGCGATCCATGTGTCCAGTCAGTCAGTCGGTCCATTTTGTTTGTAGCTTCACCAACTTGGCTTGAATGGTCAGCTCTCTATTGTATTGAGACTACATCTCCACTCCGACACATATCCTATACGTAAGGGAATTTGACCCTCCAGGTCTGGTAACGTGGGCACTCTTCAGGACAATCCGGCTTATTGCCCTATAAAACACCTATAGTGGTGTGAATTCATTGCTTCTTTGATCTCCACTTTGTTGCAAGACGTGGAAGCTCAATACTTTATTCAGCTCGTAATGCACTTACTTTAAGGTCAGGCGTCGGTCTGTGGGCAGCCTCTCAGGATTGCTGTGTAAAGGTTTCTTTTTTCAGTTGCATTGATAGAAGTTCTGTGTAAGGCGTTTTGCACGCGGTTGCATAAACCTAGGAGCAGCAGTAAGATCCGAGCGAACTTCTTTCATGCATTACTCTGTGTCTCTGGTGTGCCGCGAAGTGGCCAGACACGTTGGATGCACATTGTAGTGTAAACATTCACAGGTTGCTTCCTGGGTGTTCTGGTATCGGGTTGCCCAAGCTCCCTATTGGCAAGGGTCGGAGCTTGGGCTCTTTCAACTATGACTTAGGGGTTGCAGTTTTCCGGTGTACCTCCCCTGACAAGGGTTCCTTTGTGACCTACAGTTGTAGACCCACAACAAAGGGCCATCAGGGAGGTGGAAATGGGCAACCAACAAGCCATTTTATTCCTTATTATTTCTCCATACTCAAACGAGATGGGGACCTACACCCAATCTTGGACCTCAGGGGTCTAAACAAATATCTTCGGCCCCTGAAATGCTGACAGTTCCAAGGATACGACGGCGATTGGTTTGCCACTCTCAATCTCAAGGATGCCTACTTCCAGATCCCTATCTGGGAAGGTCATTGGCAGTTTCTGAGGTTTCAGTTTTAAGACAGGACCTACAAATTTAGAGTCCTCCCCTTCGGCATTGCCTTGGCCCAGACGCGGTCCTGGCACCCCTTCGTCGCCTAGGTATCATGGTCTTGAATTATCTAGATGACTGGTTTGTATGTGCGCAGACAGAAAAATGATGCAGGCAACATGTGTTTATGCTTGTGAACCATCTCCAATGCTTGGGTCTTAATATAAAGAAGAGCAAGCCATCTCAAATCACTGTTTTTGATTCTGATTTAAGACTCCAGAAAAGCAATTGTGACTTTAGCTTTAGAGAGACAGCAGGCAATAAAAGCTTGCCTCTCTCACTTTTGAGTAGAGGTGAAAGTCAGCTGGTGATTATGTCTCCGCTTAATAGGTCTGATGGCAGTCACAGTGCAGGTGGTGCCACTTTCCCTCTTACATATGCTGGAACAGTAACTGGGCAGGTCAGCACATCAATAGAGTTGAAGGTAGTCCGTCTCGCACTTCAAGACTTCAAGCCACCCTTAGGGGCTCGAGTGGGGATTTACAAACTATCAGAGCACTGTTGTAGCCTGATTTCTCAATTCCTTATTGGTGCTCTAAGGTGCACAGCACAAAATACAAGACATATCGTACCACAGTGGGACTTCGACCGAGTCCTGATGGCACTTCAGAAACCCCCATTTGAGCCCTTGAATCGGCAGACCTGAAATTGTGGTCTCTAAAGTCAGCCTTCCTCCTGGTAATAACCTCTGCTAAAAAAAGGATGGGGGACCTTCATGCTCTCTCAGTCCATTAAAGCTGCTGTAGGTTTATGCCAGAGGGTTCAGGGGTTATAGTGCACCCAAACCCAGCTTTTCTGCCAAAAGTGCTGTCTGATCTACACCTAAATCAATGAGTTGAACTTCATACCTTTTTATTCCACAAGAAAATGAGGAGATGGAACAAAGACAGTCACCAATTTGCCCAGTAAGAACAATGTTAGTCTATCTGAAGCGCCATTCAGAAAACGATTTGCTGTTTGTATGCTTGTTGTGGCAAGCAACTATCTAAGGTGAGGTATTGGCATTGAGTTGTAGAGACAATCCAGATGGCGAATGGACCACCAATGCTAGGACTGAGGGCACACTCAACTCGAGGGGTTGAAACATCATGGGCTCTCTGAAGGAGATTTGCCACGCACCCACATGGACATCTCCATCCACCTTTACTATAGACTGAATGTTTGAGCCAGTTCCTCTTTTGGGGAGCTGGTGCTGGGTGCAACTAGAAACGAACATGTCATATAAGCTGGACTTCAGGTCTAGCTGCGCTGTTATCCTGGTACTGAGCAGGATCATAATAGGTAAGGCCTCTTTCCTCCATTGAGCTGAGCTGTTGGTACCATCTGGTGCCTGGCTTTAGATTGTAAATATTGTATATAGTTAATCTGTTCATCTTCTGAATCTTCCCGTACAATAGAATCTGTAACAGAGTGGAGAGATAGTCTCAATACGATAGAGAACATTCGGTTACAATGTAACCGAATGTTCTCTGAGTAAAGAGACTATCTTTCCACCCTGAGGCTGCTCTGGGACATGTTCCGATCAAAGGATAGCAGTGAATTCACGCTCTATGAGTATTTTATAAAGCACTAATAAGTGTTGTTGAAAATTAGAGTATCCACGCCACTAGACCTGGAGAGTCAAATTCCCGTACATATTGAATATGTAACGGAGTGGAGTGATAGTCTCTTCACTCAGAGAACCAAGGTTACATCGTAACTGATCTTTTTCTCTATTTCAGCTTCGCTAGTATCATGGTAGAGAAACAGTTTTAAAATAATCTTGTTAGTTGAACTAGCTGAACAGTAAGACCTCTGGTTTAACCTGTTAACTGTCCCCCCCTTTTTGAGCATATATGTAAAAATGCACTTAAATAGTTGAATAAATAATAATTCATGAATGATTTGGTTGGTCTCTTTTTAAAGAAGACACTCAAGGTTATTACAGAAGTGAAAGCAAATAATTAAAGTGTAAAAAAAGTTATAGAAGTTTAAGTTTATTGTAAAGAAAATGTACTAAACAGCCACTGGGTTACACGCACACTGATGCATTCTCCTATTACAGACTGATAGATTTCTGTCACAGTGTCACAAACCTGCAGCCAAATATGAACCCTTTCCAATGATGAAACCTTTCCCAGATCTTTCAATCATATGTGTGACAAAGACAGTTTGTCACTTGAGTTTGCTTGAATGTTTTACGGGTACATGCAGCGGCTCGGATGAGTTACTGATGGTGTTTGTGTTTCTGGTCTCAGGTTGAGAAGAATGAAGAGGCCGATCAGGAGATCAAGCAGGATGGAACCAAACCGGAGGAAAACGCCCACAAGGCCGCCACCAAGATCCAGGCCAGCTTCCGCGGACACATCACCCGGAAAAAAATGAAAGACGGAGAGAAAGACGAGGACAACGACGCCGCTCCGGACGAGTCTACCGAAACCACAGAGGAGAAGAAGGAGCGAGTCTCTCCATCTGAGGAGAAACCGGCTGAGGTTTCCACGGAAACAGCCGAGGAGAGCAAGGAAGCCGAGCAGCCTAACTCGCCTGCTGCCGCAGAAGCCCCACCCACCTCTGCTGAAGAACCACCCACTTCAGCAGCTGACCCCACCCCCTCAGACACGACCACTAAAAAGGAGGAGCAGCTGAAGGAAGCGGTCGAGCCTAAAGAGGCTGAGAGCACGGCGAGCACCGATGATGCCAACGCACAGAAGGAGGAGAAGCAGGAGGAAGCCAAACAAGCCGATGTGCCTGAAGCCGCCGAGAGCCAGGAAACAGACCAAATAGACAAAAAGGGTGCGTCAGAAACACAAACACTCAGGGTCCTATCATGCACTCGATTTAATCAAATGTAAAATGATACTGCACTTTATCAATTAAATTATACATTACAAATATAGTTAAAGTTATTCAGTCAAAAACAAGTGAATTTTCTCTGTCTTCTGTTGTTTGATTAGTGTTATTATAGAGATGGCAGCAGGAATATTAGGCTGCTGTCACTTTAAGAGTTGCACGGATCCAATATACTGATACACATCTGTGAAAAACACAGAAAACAGAGTCTCTCGCGCTTGAATGATTTAAAGTCATATTGAAATGCTTACAAAGGAATAAATAAGAGGAATCGAAATTTTAATTTTATAACAAGTATCCGATTCCTGACCTCAAGTATTCGAAATTTCATTGTCCTGCTCCACGTTGTTTAAATAGCAAATGCATTTGCGCCCATCTGTGCTGGTCTGAAAACCAGGTGTGTGTTCAGGATCATTGTTGGAGGGTTGCTATTTTGAGGAACTGAAATAGACTGAGCCATTGACTAACTTAAATATGCTCTAAAGTCAATGGTGCAGTAGTTTTTTGTTATTTAGATGGTGCGTAAGTAATATGAGCCTATACGCTTACACTCTGCTTATTATACACACTCTGCTTATTACACACACAGGGATGTGCAGCAGTACACAAAGTAGCCAAATATTAAAAAGAAAAGGATTACAATGTAAAACATGATTACTGTGTACATAAAGATATGATGAATCCGGCTTGTCCCGTAGATGGTCTGCGCTTTAACCACACACACACACACACACACACACACACACACACACGAGCAGATCCGTTTCCTTGCTAGAGAAGCATTCAGTCTTTCCACATGTAAATTCCTCCATGTAAATAGCGAATCCGCCATGCCGCGACTGCAACTGGCTTTTAAATGGAATGGGAGACGAGACTCTGATTGGTTTATTGCACGTTACGCCTAAAACACACCCATTACTCATTAGGAGCGGCAGTGACTCAGTGGTTCATGTAGGTTGTCTACAAACTGGAAGGTTGGTGGTTCAGTCCCCGGTTCCACCTGACCAAGTGTCCAGGTGTCCATGAGCAAGACACCTAACCCCAGCTGCTCCCCACGAGCTGGATGGCGCCTTGCATGGCTGACACCGCCGTCGGTGTATGAATGAGTGAGTGAATGGGTGAATGTGAGGCTATATGTAAAGCGCTTTGGTGGCCATAGGTCTGTGAAAGGGCTATATAAATGCAGTCCATTTACCATTAAGGGAATAGAGACAAAACACACCCATTACTCGTTAAGAGAATAGGGATGACCCTTTTAGACCAGTGCCAGGAGCACCGACCATTTGTCCCATCGGTAAACAAGCAAACGTGGATTCGGGCGCCATAAGTGCACTTGCGCCGTACGTATTAGACCATGAGCTTAGATTGTTAAAATAGAGCCCAGAGTCTGAAAATCATCCAAGTCATTTGTTTGAGTGTAGAGTAAAATACAACAACTCAAACCGTCAACTAGAAACAAGTGATTTTATTTTCTCAGATATCAGTGAGACTCTACTAGACTATCAACCAGAGTCACAGTCACAGTTTAGTTGGTTAGTTTCAGCGGTTTAACCACATGCTCCATTCATGATTCATCTATTCAGACCAAAGACAACATTAGACATTAATAGGGTTAGGTATCGTTTGAATTTGAACGATTCCGATTTCGATTCTGCTTATCGATTCCGATTCTTATCGATTCACAATTTTGATTCCAATAAGGTAAAATAAACCTAGATATCATTCACATTTAGTCTTATTGCAAAAATTTTATTGTGGCTGAATATTATGAACAGAAATCAACAGGCTAAAGAACACGTACACAAATAACGTTTGCCTGTGATTTAAAAATACCATTGTAAAACAACTAACCTAACTAATATAAATTTCAAGCATTATTAAAGACAAGAAAACACTCAGTAATTAAAAAAGACCAAATAAAAAATTAGCAATCGCAACAAATAGATACAACTGAACAAAGATATGGTTGAAATAAACTGTTTTAAGATTTTCAGGTGTTCAGGTACAGAAACTGTAACAGAAAACTGTGGACTTTATAAATAAAATATACATTACAAATATAGTTACAAAAGTTATTCAGTGAAGAACGAGTTAATTTTCTCTGTCTTCTGTTGTTTGATTAGTGTTATTATAGAGACGGCAGCAGGAATTTTAGGCTGCTGTCACTTTAAGAGCTGCACGGATCCAATATATGCGAGTCTCTCGCGCTTCAATGATTTAAAGTCATATTGAAATGCTAACAGAGGAATCGATAAGAGGAATCTAAATTTTAATTTTATAACAAGTGTCTGATTCCAGAATTGGAATCGATTTTCGATTCGCAACCCCAATCATGAATATAAAGGCTGTTGTTGAATTGCAACATAAATATGCATAGAAAAACAATAGGTTATTGTTCGTAACCCCGGTTCTCTGAAACATTGAGTGGAGAGATCCACCTATGGAAAGGGCATATCCGCACCTGAACTTTGCAGAAACATCCAATTGCACCAAGTCTGGCCTGACAGACAGAAGCACGTGTCCAATGCCAGGTAAGGGACCCGCCCCTTACCAAGTGTATAAAACACCTGCACACGCTATCTTTCCTCAGTCAGCATATTCGCTTCTCGTGCAGCAAGCAGGGCAAGCTTGGTGCATCTCTCCACTCGGGGGTTACGAAAAGTAACCTATTGTTCTCTTTCATCATCTCGTGTTCGAGATCCACCTATGGGAGATATGGACAGCTCCCTGATTGCCCAATACACTACAATGAGGCCCTGAAAGCCAGAGGACGGTCACCTGGAAAGGTGGTGCCTGACACGTCACAAAGAAGCCCACCACACAAAGTGAGGAAGACGCATAGCAACAAAGAATAACGTGGTAACATGCAATTGTGAATAAACCTGACCACACTTATAATGGTGAATTATATGGTGCCAGGTGCAGGTTAGAAACATGCTTAGTAACTTTAAAAATGGGCTAGGCAGCCCAGGCTTAAAGAGGGGTAGCAGGCCTAAGAGCACAAAGCTACAAAGAGCCCACACCCAGGACAGAATGAGCTACCGGAGTTCTGGTGACATCGAGCCGGTAGTATCTGACAAACGTATGGGGAGAAGCCCAGCTTGCAGTGGCACATATGTCCTGCAAAGAGACTCCTTAAACAGAGCCCAAGAGGCAGCCATACCTCTAGTGGAGTGTGCTCTGATGCCCTCTGGAGGCTGCACTCCCTTAGATTCATATGCCAAAGATATAGCTTCCACAAGCCAATGAGAAAGGTGTTGCTTGGAAATGGGGTTCCCTGAGTGTGGGAGGCCTGGAGCTGAACATCAGGAAGGTCTCTTCCTCTTCACGTCCGACAGGGTAGAGTTGGTGGGTTTTTTCGCTGCAGCTGCAGTGAAAGACGTCTTACCCCAGGGCTTAGATGGATGGTTGGGCTGCTGGCTGAGTGGCTTGCTGCGAGCCTTGGGTCTGACTGTGTTACGATACGGCCGTCCCGTGGCCGGGGCCTGAGGGGGCCGTGAAGGGGGTCTGATGTGGAGTGGCCAGGTCATTCACGGTAACAATCTTCTTCCAAAGCACTGGCGATGGTACGTCTTTCTCCAAATGTGTACTCATATCCTCCAATAGCTCAGCCTGGTTGGCTGAGAGGAGGGAGGAAACATTTAGAGCCCGTACAGCGAGAGCCGAAGCCTTGTACAAGGCCTGAAAAACAGATGTCTTCCTAGGACCGGGTGGGGGGCCTAGGAGTTTGCCGTCATACACATCCCTATCTTGGTCTGTCTTTCAGGCCTCGTACAAGGCTTCGGCTCTCGCTGTACGGGCTCTAAATATTTTCTCCCTCCTCTCAGCCTACCAGGCTGAGCTGAGCTGTTGGAGGATTTGAGTCATCTTGAACACGAGATGATGAAAGACAACTGGGTAACACTTTACAGTAAGTTTTCAACAAACAACTGCATTTGTTAAAAAGAACTGACTATGAAAAACACTTCAGTTGTATTCCATTCAATGCCGAGACGAGCGGTCGCTCGCTCACACACCTCGAGAAGGACCGCGTGCGGCAGTGCAGCCGAGCCGCTAACCGGGGGAGCTTGGGCCTGACGGGATGGTTTCCTCGTCGTCCGAGCCATCAAGTACAGCGGGGTCCTCGTCCTCGCCTGAGCCGAGCGGCTCATAGTCGAGCGAGGAAATACCGGGAAGGATTTCCTCGAGTAAGCCCTCGTTGGACTTAGCCCAACTTAGAGCAGGCATGCTCTGGGAAGTCCCCGGAGCTGCAACACTTTCACCCACTCCAAAATCCGAGTCGTACTGTTCTTCCGTGCTTTGGGTGTAAGCAATCTTGAGTCTACGTCGAAGAAGCTTCCTAGGCAGAGCGAGGCAGGGGCTGCAGTACTCTGGAAGTGAAAACGCTTCTTCCTGCGTGCTTTAACCCCATGCATACTACGCAAAAGGAATGGGTATCCCTCGCGGCAATGAGTGAACCGCAGGCGGCAGGGCATGGGACTGCGAGTCCGACGGGTTAGCAGGACCGGAGAGCTTGACTTGATCCATGGGAGAGGTGAAAGCTAAGAAACAGGCTGGAAGCCTGAGCGTGGGTGGCTTGCAACCAGAAATAAATCACAACTAAACGCAACCGTCTGACAATCAAGCCTGGCGGAGGCTAATCAAAGATAGATATTTCCTCCTGTTGACTGTGGTGAAGTCAGCGAAAACAGTTGAGCTGCGGAGCAAAGAGGTCGCGTGAAAGTGAATAACAACTGAGGAGAGAAGCACGTGCAGGTGTGGGTACACTTGGTAAGGGGCGGGTCCCTTACCTGGCATTGGACACACGCTTCTGTCTGTCAGGCCAGACTTGGTGCAATTGGATGCTTCTGCAGAGGTCAGGTGCGGATGCCCTTCCCATAGGTGGATCTCGAACACGAGATGATGAAAGAGAACTGGGTAACACTTTACAGCAGGGTTCACCA
Source organism: Squalius cephalus (assembly GCA_022829025.1). Lineage (NCBI taxonomy): Eukaryota > Metazoa > Chordata > Actinopteri > Cypriniformes > Leuciscidae > Squalius > Squalius cephalus. Next base: position 355,981 of record CM040800.1, on the reverse strand, counting down.
ATCTCAGTCCTGGAGGGCCGCTGTCCCTGCAGAGTTTAGCTCCAACCAGCTCCAACACACCTGTTTGAAAGTTTCTAGTATGCCTAGTGAGACCTTGATTAGCTGGTTCAGGTGTGTTTAATTGGGGTTGGAGCTAAACTCTGCAGGACAGCGGCCCTCCAGGACCGAGATTGGTGAACCCTGCTTTACAGTAAGGTTTCAACAAACAACTGCATTTGTTAAAAAGAACTGACTATGAAAAATACTTCAGTTGTATTCCTTTTAAAACTAATGTTAGCAAAGATGAATAAGTACTGTAGCATATATATTGCCTATTGTTAGTTAATGCATTAACTAATGGGATCTTGTGGTAAATGTTACCCAAAACTGACAGAAAAGTAAACCCGCCATACATTAATTTTAATCCATTGTGGTTTGACTGAAAGCTCTTCACTGACCATAGTTTCCGTTTCGGTCTCATTCATGAGCATTAACATTGAGCATATGCACATTAACCCAAGCAGAGGTTTGTAAGTGTGTTTGTTGTGATCTTTTCAGAGGCCGTGGAAGACTCTAAACCAGCAGAGGAATCCGTTTCAGACGCCGGCAAAGAGGAGAACGTTTAACACACGACCAGAGAAATGTAAATCATTAATGATTGACAGACTGCTCTTTACCCTGATGATGAAGACAGTCTGCTTTTATGTTTGTCCTCTTTTCTGGTGTGGCAAAGATTTTCTGACATTTGGAGGGAGTTTTCCGATGCTGAGGTCAGCGAAGGACACAAACCTTGAGCTCTTCTTCTTCTTCTTCTTCTTCTCCTACAGTGATCTCTTCTGTCCATCGTCTGCATCGCATGAGAATCCTTCCTCCAGAGACCAGAACCTTCTCACACGCACACAACTAATACATGTGGCTTCTTTTAATGTCTGTGGTGTTATATGACCGTTTAATTGGAGATTATTGCTGCACTGATGTTAAAAATTGAGAAAATCCAACAAAAAAGAAAAAGCTCCAGCCTTTCTTGTTCAAGTGAGTTTGAATATAAGGAGTAAAATCGTGGAAAATGGTTTCATGTCTGTTTTCAAAATAAAGAAATGTGCCAATTACATCAACGACTTGTCTTGTTCTTTCAGCCTGAGTTTGTCTGTGAAATACATGCGATTTCATTTACAGTTGATGATTATTAATCAGGATCATATATATTGTCAGGTGTGTGACCAAATCATCAGTATTAATCTTTATCTGCGAGAGCTAAATGATCCTAATGTTTCAACTGGAAAACCCATTTTGAAACATTATTAACCTGTCTGTCTTGTCAAGTCAAGTCAAGTCATCTTCATTTATATAACGCATTTAACAATGTAGATTGTTCCAAAGCAGCTTTACAGTGATAATAGGAGATTACAGTAACAGAGATTGTTTAGGCTTTACAGCAGCTCTAGAATAAAGTTACTGTCCAGATAAAGTTAGTTTTGATTGATTCACTACCGTCGCAACGATCATTACTTATTAACTTAGGGGCTGCTAACACAACACCGTTTAAACAGAAAACTCTTAAGTTCTCTCTACGCAAACTTTAAAAACGCGAACCTGTGAGAATGCTGATGGTGTGCACATGCGTATTACGAGTTCAGTCTATAGCTATGCGCATTTGAATATATACAGGCGTGTAGTCCTTCCCTACAAACCAACCCTCAACAAACTACTTGTCTGGCCTTAAAATTTATAATGCAGAACTTTTAGGCCTTCACAGGAGAGAGACTAGTTTACACTTAAGGCTGCACTGTCGTCGCAGTAACGCATTAACTAATTGTTCCGCATTTGTCAATGAGAGCATATGACGTAATTTAGATATATTTTTAAGATGGAAAAATGTGGTTTTACAGATAATAGACACGTGACTTTCGAATTAAATATTGGTATCAAAGAGCACACCCAGGTTCCTAACCGACGACGAAGACTTAACAGAGCAGCCATCAAGTGTTAGACAGTATTCTAGGTTATTACGTGAGGAAGTTTTTTGTCCAATAATTAGAATCTCTGTTTTTTCAGAATTAAGTAGTAGGAAATTACTAGTCATGCAGTTTTTCAGCTATTAATCAGCTATGCATTCCGTTAATTTTGGGAATTGGTAAGTTTTGTCAGCGCGTGAAGAAATATAGAGCTGAGTATCATCAGCATAACAGTGAAAAATAATTCCATGCCTCCAAATGATATCTCCTAATGGTAGCATGTACAGAGTGAACAGCAGCGGTCCTAGTACTGAGCCTTGTGGTACGCCATACTGAACTTGTGATCGATAAGACATCTCTTCATTTAGTGCTACAAACTGATAACGGTCAGATAAGTATGATTTAAACCATGCTAGTGCATTTCCCGTAATGCCAACATAATGTTCTAATCTATTTAAAAGAACGTTGTGGTCAATGGTGTCAAACGCAGCACTAAGATCGAGTAACACTAATAGCGAGATACAACCACGATCGGATGATAAGAGCAAATCATTTGTGACTCTAACGAGAGCAGTCTCAGTACTATGGTATGGTCTAAATCCAGACTGGAAATCCTCGCAGATATCATTTCTTTCAAGAAAGGAACACAGTTGTGAGGATACTGCCTTTTCTAGTATCTTTGACAGAAAAGGTAGATTCGAGATCGGCCTGTAATTGACTAATTCTGTAGGATCAAGTTGCGTTTTTTTAACATCATAGTTTAATCATAGCCAGCTTAAAAGTTTTTGGGACGTATCCTAATGACAAAGATGAATTAATGATATTAAGAAGAGGATCTATGACCTCTGGGAGCATCTCTTTCAGTAGCTTAGTCGGTATAGGGTCTAACATACATGTTGTCGATTTAGATGATTTAACGAGTTTGCAAAATTCTTCCTCTTCTATAGCAACGAATGAATCAAATTTTTCCTCAGGGAGACTACAATGCACTGCCTGATGCGATACTGTAGTAGACGGTTGCATAGATATCAATCTTAAAAGTGAAGAAGTTCATAAAGTCATTACTGCTGTGCTGCTTGGAAACTTCTGGGCTTGAAGCTTTCTTTTTAGTTTAGCCACTGTTTCAAATAAATACCTAGGGTTTTGTTTATTTTCTTCTAATAGGGTTGAAAAATAAGCAGATCTAGCAGCTTTTAAGGCCTCTCTGTATGCAATCGAGCTCTCCTTCCATGAAATGTGAAATACTTCTAGTTTTGTTTTCTTCCAGTTGCGCTCAATCTCTCTGGCTGCTCTCTTAAAGGGCCCGAGTGTGCTCGGTGTACCACGGCATTGGACTATTTTCTTTAAACTTCTTTAAGCGCAACGGAGCAACTGTGTCTAAAGTGCTGGAAAAGAGAGAGTTAAAAGTTTCTGTCGCAATATCGAGTTCTTCTAAGCTATCCGGGATGCTGAGATGATGAAACTGATCAGGAAGATTATTAATAAAGCAATCTTTAGTGGTAGAAGTGATAGGTCTCACATATTTGTAACACGGAGTCGGCTTTGCAGCCTTGGCTAAATGAAGTTTACACGAGACTAGATAATGATCTGAGATGTCATCGCTCTAATGCTGAATTTCAATGGCATCAACATTTATTCCATGTGATAATATTAGATCTAGAGTATGATTACGACAATGAGTAGGTCCTGACACGTGTTGTCTAACTCCAATAGAGTTAAGAATGTTTTTAAATGCCAATCCCAATGCATCTTTTTCGTTATCTACATGTATATTAAAATCACCAACAATTAGTACTTTATCTGCAGTCAATACTAACTCTGATAGAAAGTCCGCAAATTCTTTGATAAAGTCTGTATGGTGCCCTGGTGGCCTGTATACAGGAGCCAGCACAAATCTCAAACGGGATTTATCGTTTACACTATATATTTTTACATTAAGCACCAACATTTCAAAATAATTATATTTGAAACTGTACTACTTAGTAATTCTGAAGATATTACTATAAATTACAGCAACACTTTGCCTTTCAGACGAGGTTCATGTTTATAACAGTAATCTTGCGTCATACTTTAATCATTTAAAGTAATATAATTGTCTGGTTTTAGCCAGGTTTCTGTCAAACACAGCATATCTAGGTTAGTCTGTAATCATATCATTAACAATAAGTGCTTTACGTCTTGTACAGTCACATGCTCAGATTACACCTTTAAAGGAGTTTATTTCATTATTGCAGACAATAATGAAATAAAACGTTTGAAATTAAAATGTTGCTGAAGAATCTTCAGGTTTCAGTGAATATGAAGACAGACCGTTATTTTATTATATTCAGTATGAAAATCTCTGTGTAAACATATACTATTAAATAAAATGTACAGAATTAATACTGATATTAGAAATAAAATATCTATGAAATAAATGGCAATGTTACTGTAGTGTGCACTTGTTATAAGAAGCATGTGCAACTGTTGCCAGAGATCAGAACTGTAACGGATGACAGAACAGGATGTAAATGCAATAACGCTCTTTATTAGTATTCAGCACACTGGTCAACACAAAACACAGATGGCCGCCAACACAGCAGGACAGGCGGGCGGACACAAACGCTGGGTGGAACAGTGACGCAGGGACCTCGGTGGACAACAGGTGCTGGTGCTCAAGTCCAATGATGATCCCTCGTGACGGTGCTCAGATCCAGTGATTAATCCCTCGTGACGGTGCTCGGTGATTCAGTGCAGAGTGCAGGGAATCCAGAGACAAACACGACGAAGACACGGGGAATCCAATCCACACAAAAGAACACAGGAACAGGCACAGGAAACACACCGGGAAACCACAACGATCTGACAACATGAGACACCGCTCTTGTTGGCTCTTTCTTACAAGAAAATGACACTTATGAAAAGTTTCAGTCTGGGTTCAGGCCGCATCATAGCACTGAAACTGCGCTTGTTAAAATCACAAATAATTTACTCTTAGCTTCTGACCAAGGCTGTATCTCAATACTAGTTTTACTTGATCTTAGTGCTGCGTTCGATACTATAGATCACACAATACTCTTAGATCGACTACAAAATTATACTGGTGTTCAAGGACAAGCATTAAGCTGGTTCAGATCATACCTATCAGACCGCTACCATTTTGTCTATTTAAATGGAGAAAAATCGATCATAACTCCAGTAAACTATGGAGTGCCGCAGGGATCTGTGTTAGGCCCTCTATTATTCTCAATATATATGCTGCCACTTGGAAATATTATAAGGAAACATGGAATTAGTTTCCATTGTTATGCTGATGACACTCAAATATATATTTCATCACGGCCGGATGAAAACGCTAAATTATCCAAAGTGTGTTAAAGATATAAAAGATTGGATGACGCGCAATTTTCTTTTATTGAATCCAGACAAGACAGAGGTAATACTTATCGGTTCAAAAAACCGCCCACAAAACCTCTCACAATACAACTTTAACATAGTAGGATGTCCTGTTACTTTATCCTCTACAGTAAAAGACCTGGGTGTTATACTAGACTGCAACCTGTCTTTTGAAAATCATATTTCATATGTTACAAGAACAGCCTTTTTCCACCTTAGAAACATTGCTAAGCTACGTAATATGCTATCTGTTTCTGATGCAGAAAAGTTAGTTCATGCATTCATGACCTCGAGACTAGATTACTGTAATGCTTTATTAGCTGGTTGTCCTGCATCCTCAATAAACAAGCTACAGTTAGTCCAAAATGCCGCCGCTAGAGTTCTTACTAGATCAAGAAAATATGATCATATAACACCAATTTTATCATCACTACATTGGTTACCTATAAAGTTCCGTATTAATTACAAGGTATTGCTACTGACTTATAAAGCCCTAAACGGCTTAGCTCCAGTTTATTTAACGGATCTTCTATCGCCCTATAATCCATCGCGCTCTTTAAGATCACTAAATTCGAGGCTTCTGGTCATACCTAGGATATCCAGATCCACCAAAGGAGGGAGAGCATTTTCACATTTAGCTCCAAAACTCTGGAATAGCCTTCCTGATACTGTTCGTTGCTCAGACTCGCTCTCCCAGTTCAAAACTAGATTAAAGACGCATCTCTTCAGCCAGGCATTTATATAATATTTTTAATCTTACAGTTAAATCCGGTCTCTAGTTCATAAACGCCAGAGGAGAACTGGCCCCCGACTGAACCTGGGTTCTCCCAAGGTTTTTTTTTTTTTTCTCCATTAGGTCACCTGATGGAGTTTTTCGGTTCCTTGCCACTGTTGCCTTTGGCAACAGTGGGCCTAAGGGCCTAATATTTCCAAGTGGCAGCATATATATTGAGAATAATAGAGGGCCTAACACAGATCCTTGCGGCACTCCATAGTTTACTGGAGTTATGATCGATTTTTCTCCATTTAAATAGACAAAATGGTATTTGATCAGCATTACCAAACGTGGACGCTAGAAACAAACACTGATGTACTATTTTATTTAATACTGTGAAGCTGCTTTGATACAATCTGTATTGTGAAAAGCGCTATATAAATAAAGTTGACTTGACTTGACTTGACACCGGTTACTAAACATATAAAGGGACAAACAATTGAATCCAGCTGGCGCTACTGATCACCGATGATCAGTGACCACGCCCACAGACACGCACACACACACATAACAGCACGCTAGACGAGAGAGAGACAGTGAATTCATGAACCGTGACAGTACCCCCTCCCCTAGGAACGCCTCCTGGCGTTCCCCGACGGACTTACCTGACGATTGTAATCATTGATAAGGGAGTGATCCAGAATGTCTCTAGCAGGAACCCAACTTCTCTCCTCCGGACCGTAACCTTCCCAGTCCACCAGGTACTGAAATCCGCGTCCCCTCCATCTCGAGTCCAGAATACGGTTAACCAAATACGCCATCTACGAGGCGCGGCGGGGGGGAACCGGGACTGGTGGATTAATGCGTGCATGAAACACAGGTTTAATCTTTGACACATGGAAAGCAGGATGAATTCTGAGAGAGAGAGAGGCCCGTGGATGACACTGGTAACGAATTGTGGGCGTACTCCACCATAGAATGTTGTTGACTCCAGGAGGAAGGATTCTTGGAAACCAAACATCGCAACACTCTCTCCAGATCTTGGTTGGCTCTCTCCGTTTGACCATTGCTTTGGGGATGAAACCCCGAAGAGAGACTGACAGTCGCCCCCAGTAACTTACAAAACTCTTGCCAAAATTTGGACACAAATTGGGGTCCCCTGTCAGAAACCACGTCCATCGGGAGGCCATGTAAGCGAAAGACGTGATCTACGACAGTTACTGCTGTCTCCTTAGCGGAGGGTAATTTGGGCAAGGGAATAAAATGAGCCACCTTCGAGAACCGGTCCACGACAGTCAAAACAACCGTCTTGCCCTGGGAGGGCGGTAATAAAATCTAGCACAATGTGGGACCAGGGTCTCGAAGGGACAGACAGCGGTTGGAGTATAACCCATCCGGGGGTCGATTGGAAGTCTTACCAGTGGCACAAACCGAGCAAGCCAAAACAAAACTGCGGATGTCGTGAGCCATTAATGGCCACCAGAATCGTTGCTTCACCAAAAAACTGGTGCGATTAACTCCTGGATGACACGCTATGCTGGAACAATGTCCCCACTGAATGACGTCGGACCGATACCCCTCTGGCACAAACAAACGATTCGGTGGGCAATCGGGCGGAGGCGTTACCCCTTCTAAGGCCTTTATGACCTTCGATTCGACCTCCCACCTGAGAGTGGAGACCACTAATGTCTCGGGTAAAATACACTCGGGAGTAGACGGGCGTTCGGATTGGTCAAAAATACGAGATAAAGAATCGGGATTGATGTTCTTGGAACCCGGGCAGTACAAAAGAGAAAAGTCAAAACGTCCGAAAAAAAGTGCCCACCGAGCCTGCCTAGAGTTGAGTCTTTTGGCGGTTCTGATATATTCTAGATTCTTATAATCGGTCCATACCTGACCCTTCTAACCAGTGACGCCATTCCTCCAGCGCTAACTTGACTGCCAACAATTCTCTGTTACCAATGTCATAATTACACTCGGCAGGTGATAAACGATGAGACAAAAACGCGCAAGGATGCATCTTGTCGTCTGTGGAAGAACATTGGGAAAGAACTGCTCCTACCCCCACCTCTGACGCGTCGACCTCCACCACAAACTGACGTGATGGATCAGGGGCAACGAGGATGGGAGCCGAAACGAAGCGGCTCTTGAGTTTGGCAAATACAGCCTCCGCTGTATCGGACCACCTGAACATCGTTCTGGGGGAGGTCAAGGCAGTCAGAGGTGCGGCTAGTTGGCTGAAGTTGCGAATAAAACGCCGATAAAAATTGGCAAACTCCAGAAACCTCTGTAGGGCCTTACGGGAATCTGGACTTGGCCAATCTATCACAGCCTTAACCTTGTCAGGATCCATACGCACTCCCTCAGACGAGATGATGTACCCTAGAAAAGGAACAGACTGTGCATGAAAAACGCATTTCTCCGCCTTGACAAAAAGCCCATTCTCTAGCAACCTCTGAAGCACTCGTCTGATGTGTTGAACGTGTTCCTGGAGAGAAGATGAAAAAATCAATATGTCATCCAGGTAGACATATATGAATTGGTCAACCATATCTCTCAGCACGTCATTGACGAATGCCTGGAAGACCGCTGGGGAGTTGGACAGCCCGAACGGCGTGACCAAGTATTCAAAGTGCCCCGTGGGGGTATTGAACGCAGTCTTCCATTCATCACCCTTCCTTATGCAAACCAAATGATAAGCGTTACGTAAATCCAATTTTGTGAAGATGAATGCTCCCTGTAACCGCACGAAAGCTGAAGACATCAACGGCAAAGGATAAGTATTCTTTACCGTGATGTTGTTCAACCCTTGGTAATCAATGCACGGTCGCAGAGACCCATCCTTCTTCCACAAAAAAGAACCCCGCCTCCGCTGGAGATGAGGAAGGTCTAATGAATTTGGATGCTAGAGAATCAGAAATATATTTCTCCATAGCCTCCCTCTCTGGAACAGAAAGTGAATATAACTTGCCTTTAGGCGGAGACTCAACAGGCACTAAGTCTATGGCACAGTCATAGGGATGATGTGGAGGAAGAGAAGCAGCACGAGACTTACTGAACACTTCTCTCAGGTCCTGGTACTCCCCGGGCACGTTAGACAAATTCACCGCCTCCTCCTGGAAAACAGACACAGGTACAGACGAACATGCAGACACTAGACATGACTCATGACACGTATTACTCCACATAGATACAGAATTGTGACCCCAATTAAGAGCATTGACAGAAAACTTGTATGTGAGAGGGGAGAAAGGGATGTGAAGACGGTGAGCCAGTCCTGAGTCCATAAAATTACCTTCTGCCCCCGAATCCAGTAAAGCCTTGGTGTCGTGTGTGTTGGTTGCCCACCTTAGTCTTACCGGAAGGAGAGTAGATGATGATGGTGATGATGAGGTCTTCTCGGCGGAGATCCCACCCAATAGTAGCCTCATTGTTACTACCGGGCTTGATCTTTTAACGGGCATGAGTGGATGAAGTAGCCCGCCTTCTTGGGATCTCCGCCATTTTCTCTCCTCCCGGGAAAGCCAAACTCTACCCACCTGCATGGGCTCGGGATCGCAAACGGGACTGACCGTGTCCAGGTTGTCGGAGCGCAGGGTCTCCGTGCCGCGAAACGGATAGTTCTGTTGGAAGTGACCCATTCTGCTCAGCCGAGCATCAACTCGTAGTGCTAGCTCAATAAGTCCATTCAGACTGGGAGGAAGGTCCAGCATATAAATCTCCCTCTGGACACGGTCAGCCAACCCATGCAGGAAACTATCCCACTGCGCCTCATCGGCACTCTGCAGCCAGGGTGCGGAACTGGATAGAATATTCCGACACCGAGCCGTTACCTTGGCGGATATCGGCGAGTAGTCTGGCCGCCTCCCTACCCGCCACCGCACGATCGAAAACCCTTCTCATCTCTTCGGAGAGTGCCTGGAACGAGGCGCAGCATGGGTCTTGATTCTCCCACACCGCCGTTCCCCGGAGAGCCGCTTTGCCTGATAACAGCGTCAGTACAAATGCCACCTTGGTCTGTTCCTGATTGAACGTCAGTGGCTGTAATGAAAAGTGCATAGAACATCGGGTCAAAAATGCTCTGCAAAACTCCGGTTCACCTGCATATCCCTCTGGTGTCGGCAGTCTCGGTTCACGCTGCTGATGCGGCTCTGGTGGAATGGGCTGAACGGGCGGTGTGGGTGGCGCAGTGGGAACTCTTACCTGTTGTAGTTGTTGGGTGAGCTCGGACACCTGCGTCACAAGCGCTTGGACCGCCCACCCCGTGTTGGAGATGCTCTCCTCTTGGGTGTCCATTCTTGCGATGCTTCGAGCTGCGAACTCGTCCCAAGTCGTGGCGCCTGCTACATCCATAATGTGGTCCGATCGTTCTGTAACGGATGACAGAACAGGATGTAAATGCAATAACGCTCTTTATTAGTATTCAGCACACTGGTCAACACAAAACACAGATGGCCGCCAACACAGCAGGACAGGCGGGCGGACACAAACGCTGGGTGGAACAGTCACACAGGGACCTCGGTGGACAACAGGTGCTGGTGCTCAAGTCCAATGATGATCCCTCGTGACGGTGCTCAGATCCAGTGATTAATCCCTCGTGACGGTGCTCGGTGATTCAGTGCAGAGTGCAGGGAATCCAGAGACGAACACGACAAAGACACGGGGAATCCAATCCACACAAAAGAACACAGGAACAGGCACAGGAAACACACCGGGAAACCACAACGATCTGACAACATGAGACACCGGTTACTAAACATATAAAGGGACAAACAATTGAATCCAGCTGGCACTACTGATCACCGATGATCAGTGACCACGCCCACAGACACACACACACACACACACACACACAACAGCACGCTAGACGAGAGAGACAGTGAATTCATGAACCGTGACAAGAACTGTATAACTCTCTTTGCTCTTAAGATTGTTTCATTCACAGGCCCTGCATTATTAATTACAGGTCAAATGCAATTGATCATAAATCATTAATCTAAAAATTCATATTTTGCTTTTGTAAAAGAAAAAAAGAAAAGAAAAATAAGAAATACTTATGAAAATTGTACTTCTAAAATCTTATATAAAAAGTGTACTTGAAATATTTATAAAAAGTGTACTTATAAAATACTTGTGAAAAGTATACTTATAAAATACTTTGAATATATATATATATATATATATATATATATATATATATATATATATATATATATATATATATAATACCTATGAAAAGTGCACTTAAAATATTTATAAAATGCGTATTTCTAAGATACTTATGAGAAGTGTGTATAAAGTACTTATAATAGTGCGTATAAAAATGCTTATGAAAAGTGTACTTAAAAAATACTTCTAAAAAGTGTACTTATAAAATACTTATGAAAAGTGTACTTATAAAAAATATTTATGAAAAGTGTACTTATAAAATACTTATGAAAAGTGTACTTGGAATATTTATATATATATATATATATATATATATATATATATATATATATATATATATATATATATATATATTTATAAAATACTTATAAAAAATGTACTTGTAAAAAATACTTATGAAAAGTGTACTTGTAAAATACTTTATGAAAATTGTACTAATAAAATACTTATAAAATACCTATGCAAAGTGCGCTTAAAATATTTATAAAATGCATATTTCTAAGATACTTATGAAAAGTGTGTATAAAGTACTCATAATAGTGCTTATAAAATACTTTAAAAAAGTGTACTTATAAAAAATACTTATGAAGAGTGTACTTGTAAAAAATACCTATGAAAATTGTACTAATAAAACCTACTTACGAGAAGTCTAGTTATACAAAAATATGTGTGAAAATTATACTTATAAAATATTTAAAAATATATATATTTCTAAGATACTTATGAAAAGTGTGTATAAAGTACTTTTAATAGTGCGTATAAAATACTTATAAAAAGTGTACTTATAAAAAATACTTATGAAAAGTGTACTTATAAAATACTTATGAGAAGTGTACTTAGAATAAAAAAAAAAAAGAAAAAAAGAAAAAGAAATATATATATATATATATATATATATATATATATATATATATATATTTATTTATAAAATACTTATGAAAAGTGTACTTTTAACCCTAAAACAGGCAACGTGACCTGGGAGTCGCATAGTTTTTATTGTCTTTTTTTGGGGCATAAGAATTTTTTTTTTCATCAAATCCTTTTATCATTTATCACAGCCTGGTCTGTCTTGAGTATGCTGGTCACATGATTTGCTTTAAGTTTTTTGTGATAAATTAGTCAGCCTGACCTAAATCCAACATGGCTGGTGGTGCAGGACATTCAGATTTTGAGGAAAGTAAATATATATTAAACTTACTTTTCTTCTGGAAAAATAATAATAATACTGCTAACATTAATTGTGAACATTGTCTTAAGAGAAGAAAATTAATTAATATGTTGTTCATGTTGTTATTTAGCATGTTTTGAAATATATGTGACTCCTGAGTCACGTTGCCTGTTTAGGGTATAAAAAAGGGATTAACCCTAATTTTGACCATCTTTGTATTTTGAGTTTTTAATTCATTATATTACAATTAAATCCTAATCTAATCATGACAAACTATATATCGTTGGAAAGATCGAAGACTCCTAAATATATATTTTAGCACTGTTTTTTGTTACAAATTATGTAGGAACAGTAATAGATGAATTTATGACAAGAGTGCACCTCAAAAAATCTACATCATAACAGGAGTTCTGGCGTTTGTCACAAAAAGTCGACGCACACACTTTTAATAATTGAAACTTTGGTTTTCATGCTAAAAGTTCATAATAAAACATATAATCTAGTATTTGTCAATAAAAAATGATAAAATAATATTATACTCTAAAAAGTATAATATATATATATTATCCTCTAAATATAATATCTTTTTTATCGCCTTTTTTATTACATCATATATTTTAGTAGTTATCATAAATTAGGTATCATTTGAAAGCTTACAAACTCAGAATTCATCCTGTGAAACCCGTTTTGAAATTGGACGTTGCGTTACCATAGAAACGGTAGTCTAAATTATTTTATCTGTCTCCACCCCTTTTGGGCGTAATCATGTTTCATAATTTATGATCAAAACCTTTTCTAATCTTGACAAAATATTGTCAGAAAGGTCTGATCCTCAAGGTTCGATATTTTGTGACAGAAGTGATATTTGGACAGAAATGTATTCATTTGTTATGGCAGAATGCATACAATTAAATTCAATGGAATGTATGGCACCCGGTGGCTATTTTTGGTATTACGCCTAAACAAAATCTCATGGGAACTTCAAGTTTTGTGATATCAACTTCAAATTTGGAACACAACATGGTTAGATATATGGCTTTGATTTTATATTAATTTTAGAATAAAAAAATATTTTGTAAAATATATATTTTATATAAAAGAATATTAAGTACAGTATATTTGATTTACTGTAAATTTAAACTTCCATAACTTTAATGTTTTTGAAGTGCTTTCACTTCAGCAATAATCTGCTGAGTGTTTTCATTAAAACAAGACCAAACTTAGGTCTATACCCAAAAGCATTCTTGAATTACAACCATTTAAGTTTGAATAGTGCATTTTAATGTCCATTCTCAAAAAGGTGGGTGGGAGTTAAGGGGTTAAAGTACCATTTTTATGGTACTGCAAGGTCCGATTTCAAAACAGTTTTCACAGGCTGAATCTTGAGTTCGTAAGCTTTCGAATGATATATAATATGTCAACATTAGATCAGACAAAGTATAGGATATAATTGTTTTAAAAATGCAGTGGCAAGTGGGCCTGTAACAGTTAACAGATTAATGACTTGGTCCTTTTTGTTAATAGCCTAATCAGGCAACGTGACCTGGGAGTCACAACTCATAAAATCCAAAATATATCACATATTTCAAAAATTCTTTTGGATATGTTTTACTTAAGTCCAGATGATATAAAAAATTACATGAAATGATTTTTTGCTTATCATTTTCCACTCTTGCCTGTTTAAGGGATAAAATACTTATGAAACGTGTTGAATACCTGGAACACTTTAAGAAGGTTGTGTAGCCATTAACACAATAGTTAACATGAACTGACAATACTTTTAAAGTATTTACCTTTTTAAATTTTGGCTTATGTAAATTTCTAAAAATGCACATTTTGAAAGGCTATTCAATAAAGTTATGTAGCATCATTAAGAATAGCATCTCATTCCTTTGTGTACCATTTTATGAATGATTTAGGCAGTATTACAGACATATCTGTTTAGTAACCATGAAAATTTGAGTTAGGCTCTATTGGTTAATGTTTTACTGAACTTAAGACACCGAATATTATTCACAAATGAACTCTTACAGCTGAATTGAGCAGTTTTACATGAGCGCTTCATTCATTTGTCTTCTTCAAAGTTCATCAGGATCGGTAGATCAGCACAAATGAGGATGATTGATAACACTGTATTTCAGCAAGACATCGGACAAACCCGAAAGTAAGCAGAAGATTTTACATTTTAAAGCACAACCTTTTTTTCTTTTCTTTTTTAATGAGAAGATTTGCTGTCTAATGCATTGCAAGAGATGTTGAATTGACTGAAGAATAACACATTTTAAGAATCTATTTCAAATATTGTATTTAGCTTTTAAGGTTAAGAGCTCAGAAAAGTTGCAATTCCTGTTCTCTCCTTATTGTCTTTAATGGCTCTTGGAGCCCCAGTTTCACTCAGACTGATGGGATTAGCACACGAATGATTCACTGAGAATCTCACCTTTTGTTCTGCAAATGGCTTTCGGAGCCCAAATGGCTCTTGGAGCCTTATGCTGATTGAATTAGGATTGGCCAGACTATAAGACACCATGTAAAGTTATGTACTTTAGATTTTGGAAGAACTGCAGCAACGTCAACGTCCTCAATAAAGAATAACTTCTTGAACGTGATCCCAATTTCTCCTGGTTCTTGCTTCGATGAAGAAAAAGTTTCCAACATGACAAAAGTTCATTTGCAGTACTTGGTACAAAGTGCTAATATAATGTTTTCATGGCAAACTCGTGTTTCCTTGTTTTCCTCTTAATAAAATATTATTGGTGCAGTGTAATAAAAGAAATGCAGTAATATAAAAGAAACACAAGAAGTCCAAAATACACAGAAAAACTGTTCATTTAATTTACAATAAATCCCCACATCACGGCTTGTATTGTTCTCAGAAAATAACGACAAATGAAGCTGCGCTTTCATTTATAGATATGTATTCTTTTTGTGTGAGTGATATAAGAATTTTTTCTAGTTTTGCAGTAATTTTAAACCTGGTTGTTGTTTTGCAGTAAGCTGTAATTTTTGCAGTTTTTATATTTTTTTTAGGTTTGGTGATTACTGAGAGAGTGATTTTTTTTTATTTTTTTTTTTTAATAGGTTGTAATGTTGTAATGTTGTAGTGTTGTGATGTTGTTGTGTTGTTGTGATGTTGTAGTGTTGTGATGTTGTAGTGTTGTTGTGAAGTTGTATGTTGCAGATGTTGTAGTGTTGTGATGTTGTGATGTTGTGGTGTTGTAGATGTCCTGAGCCAGCAGAGGGCGCTGTTGTAGATGTTGTAGTGTTGTGATGTTGTAGTGTTGTGATGTTGTGATGTTGTGATGTTGTAGTGTTGTTGTGATGTTGTAGTGTTATTGTGATGTTGTAATGTTGTGATGTTGTAGATGTCCTGAGCCAGCAGAGGGCGCTGTTGTAGATGTTGTTGTGATGTTGTAGTGTTGTGATGTTGTAGTGTTGTTGTGATGTTGTAGTGTTGTTGTGATGTTGTAGTGTTGTGATGTTGTAGTGTTGTGATGTTGTAGTGTTGTTGTGATGTTGTAGTGTTGTAGATGTCCTGAGCCAGCAGAGGGCGCTGTTGTAGATGTTGTTGTGATGTTGTAGTGTTGTGATGTTGTAGTGTTGTAGATGTCCTGAGCCAGCAGAGGGCGTTGTTGTAGATGTTGTAGTGTTGTGATGTTGTAGTGTTGTTGTGATGTTGTAGTGTTGTGATGTTGTAGATGTTGTTGTGATGTTGTAGTGTTGTAGATGTCCTGAGCCAGCAGAGGGCGCTGTTGTAGATGTTGTAGTGTTGTAGTGTTGTGATGTTGTGATGTTGTGATGTTGTAGTGTTGTAGATGTCCTGAGCCAGCAGAGGGCGCTGTTGTAGATGTTGTTGTGATGTTGTAGCGTTGTGATGTTGTAGCGTTGTGATGTTGTAGTGTTGTGATGTTGTAGTGTTGTGATGTTGTAATGTTGTGATGTTGTATTGTTGTGATGTTGTTGTGATGTTGTGATGTTGTAGTGTTGTGATGTTGTTGTGATGTTGTGATGTTGTAATGTTGTGATGTTGTTGTGATGTTGTTGTGACGTTGTGATGTTGTAGTGTTGTAGATGTCCTGAGCCAGCAAAGGGTGCTGTTGTAGATGTTGTGATGTTGTAATGTTGTGATGTTGTAGTGTTGTGATGTTGTAGTGTTGTGATGTTGTAATGTTGTGATGTTGTAGTGTTGTGATGTTGTAGTGTTGTGATGTTGTAATGTTGTGATGTTGTAGTGTTGTGATGTTGTAGTGTTGTGATGTTGTTGTGATGTTGTAGTCTTGTGATGTTGTTGTGATGTTGTTAGTGTTGTGATGTTGTAGTGTTGTGATGTTGTTGTGATGTTGTGATGTTGTAGTGTTGTAATGTTGTGATGTTGTAGTGTTGTAGATGTCCTGAGCCGGCAGAGGGCGCTGTTGTAGATGTTGTTGTGATGTTGTAGTGTTGTTGTGATGTTGTAGTGTTGTGATGTTGTAGATGTTGTGATGTTGTGATGTTGTAGTGTTGTAGATGTCCTGAGCCAGCAGAGGGCGCTGTTGTAGATGTTGTTGTGATGTTGTAGTGTTGTTGTGATGTTGTAGTGTTGTGATGTTGTAGTGTTGTTGTGTTGTAGATGTCCTGAGCCAGCAGAGGGCGCTGTTGTAGATGTTGTAGTGTTGTGATGTTGTTGTGTTGTGATGTTGTTGTGATGTTGTGATGTTGTAGTGTTGTAGATGTCCTGAGCCAGCAGAGGGCGCTGTTTTAGATGTTGTTGTGATGTTGTAGTGTTGTTGTGATGTTGTAGTGTTGTGATGTTGTGATGTTGTAGTGTTGTGATGCTGTAGTGTTATGATGTTGTTGTGATGTTGTGATGTTGTAGTGTTGTGATGTTTTTGTGATGTTGTGATGTTGTAGTGTTGTGATGTTGTAGTGTTGTGATGTTGTAATGTTGTGATGTTGTAGTGTTGTGATGTTGTAGTGTTGTGATGTTGTAATGTTGTGATGTTGTAGTGTTGTGATGTTGTAGTGTTGTGATGTTGTAATGTTGTGATGTTGTAGTGTTGTGATGTTGTAATGTTGTGATGTTGTAGTCTTGTGATGTTGTAATGTTGTGATGTTGTAGTCTTGTGATGTTGTTGTGATGTTGTTAGTGTTGTGATATTGTTGTGATGTTGTGATGTTGTAGTGTTGTAGATGTCCTGAGCCAGCAGAGGGCGCTGTTGTAGATGTTGTTGTGATGTTGTAGTGTTGTTGTGATGTTGTAGTGTTGTAGATGTCCTGAGCCAGCAGAGGGCGCTGTTGTAGATGTTGTTGTGATGTTGTAGTGTTGTGATGTTGTAGTGTTGTTGTGTGGTAGATGTCCTGAGCCACCAGAGGGCGCTGTTGTAGATGTTGTAGTGTTGTGATGTTGTTGTGTTGTGATGTTGTTGTGATGTTGTGATGTTGTAGTGTTGTAGATGTCCTGAGCCAGCAGAGGGCGCTGTTGTAGATGTTGTAGTGTTGTGATGTTGTTGTGTTGTGATGTTGTTGTGATGTTGTAGTGTTGTTGTGATGTTGTAGTGTTCTGATGTTGTAATGTGATGTTGTGATGTTGTAGTGTTGTGATGTTGTAGTGTTATGATGTTGTTGTGATGTTGTAGTGTTGTGATGTTGTAGTGTTATGATGTTGTTGTGATGTTGTGATGTTGTAGTGTTGTGATGTTGTTGTGATGTTGTGATGTTGTAGTGTTGTGATGTTGTAGTGTTGTGATGTTGTAATGTTGTGATGTTGTAGTGTTGTGATGTTGTTGTGATGTTGTGATGTTGTAGTGTTGTGATGTTGTAGAGTTGTGATGTTGTGATGTTGTAGTATTGTGATGTTGTGATGTTGTAGTGTTGTGATGTTGTAGTGTTGTGATGTTGTAATGTTGTGATGTTGTAGTGTTGTGATGTTGTAGTGTTGTGATGTTGTTGTGATGTTGTGATGTTGTAGTGTTGTGATGTTGTTGTGATGTTGTTGTGATGTTGTGATGTTGTAGTGTTGTGATGTTGTTGTGATGTTGTTGTAATGTTGTGATGTTGTAGTGTTGTGATGTTGTAGTGTTGTGATGTTGTTGTGATGTTGTGATGTTGTAGATGTCCTGAGCCAGCAGAGGGCGCTGTTGTAGATGTTGTTGTGATGTTGTAGTGTTGTGATGTTGTAGTGTTGTTGTGATGTTGTAGTGTTCTAGATGTCCTGAGCCAGCAGAGGGCGCTGTTGTAGATGTTGTAGTGTTGTGATGTTGTTGTGTTGTGATGTTGTAGTGTTGTTGTGATGTTGTAGTGTTCTGATGTTGTAATGTTGTGATTTTGTAGTGTTGTGATGTTGTAGTGTTGTGATGTTGTTGTGATGTTGTGATGTTGTAGTGTTGTGATGTTGTTGTGATGTTGTGATGTTGTAGTGTTGTAGATGTCCTGAGCCAGCAGAGGGCGCTGTTGTAGATGTTGTAGTGTTGTGATGTTGTTGTGATGTTGTGATGTTGTGATGTTGTAGTGTTGTAGATGTCCTGAGCCAGCAGAGGGCGCTGTTGTAGATGTTGTTGTGATGTTGTAGTGTTGTGATGTTGTAGTGTTGTTGTGTGGTAGATGTCCTGAGCCAGCAGAGGGCGCTGTTGTAGATGTTGTAGTGTTGTGATGTTGTTGTGTTGTGATGTTGTTGTGATGTTGTAGTGTTGTTGTGATGTTGTAGTGTTCTGATGTTGTAATGTTGTGATGTTGTGATGTTGTAGTGTTGTGATGTTGTAGTGTTATGATGTTGTTGTGATGTTGTAGTGTTGTGATGTTGTAGTGTTATGATGTTGTTGTGATGTTGTGATGTTGTAGTGTTGTGATGTTGTAGTGTTGTGATGTTGTTGTGATGTTGTGATGTTGTAGTGTTGTGATGTTGTAGTGTTGTGCTGTTGTAATGTTGTGATGTTGTAGTGTTGTGATGTTGTTGTGATGTTGTGATGTTGTAGTGTTGTGATGTTGTAGAGTTGTGATGTTGTGATGTTGTAGTATTGTGATGTTGTGATGTTGTAGTGTTGTGATGTTGTAATGTTGTGATGTTGTAGTGTTGTGATGTTGTAGTGTTGTGATGTTGTTGTGATGTTGTGATGTTGTAGTGTTGTGATGTTGTTGTGATGTTGTTGTGATGTTGTAGTGTTGTAGATGTCCTGAGCCAGCAGAGGGCGCTGTTGTAGATGTTGTTGTGATGTTGTAGTGTTGTGATGTTGTAGTGTTGTTGTGATGTTGTAGTGTTCTAGATGTCCTGAGCCAGCAGAGGGCGCTGTTGTAGATGTTGTAGTGTTGTGATGTTGTTGTGTTGTGATGTTGTTGTGATGTTGTAGTGTTGTTGTGATGTTGTAGTGTTCTGATGTTGTAATGTTGTGATGTTGTAGTGTTGTGATGTTGTAGTGTTGTGATGTTGTTGTGATGTTGTGATGTTGTAGTGTTGTGATGTTGTAGTGTTGTGATGTTGTTGTGATGTTGTGATGTTGTAGTGTTGTAGATGTCCTGAGCCAGCAGAGGGCGCTGTTGTAGATGTTGTAGTGTTGTGATGTTGTTGTGATGTTGTGATGTTGTGATGTTGTAGTGTTGTAGATGTCCTGAGCCAGCAGAGGGTGCTGTTGTAGATGTTGTTGTGATGTTGTAGTGTTGTTGTGATGTTGTAGTGTTGTGATGTTTTAGTGTTGTTGTGATGTTGTAGTGTTGTAGATGTCCTGAGCCAGCAGAAGGCGATGTTGTAATGTTGTGATGTTGTAGTGTTGTGATGTTGTAGTGTTGTGATGTTGTTGTGATGTTGTGATGTTGTAGTGTTGTGATGTTGTTGTGATGTTGTGATGTTGTAGTGTTGTAGATGTCCTGAGCCAGAAGAGGGCGCTGTTGTAGATGTTGTTGTGATGTTGTAGTAGTGTTGTTGTTGTGATGTTGTAGTGTTGTGATGTTGTAGTGTTGTTGTGATGTTGTAGTGTTCTAGATGTCCTGAGCCAGCAGAGGGCGCTGTTGTAGATGTTGTAGTCGTGTTGTGATGTTGTTGTGTTGTGATGTTGTTGTGATGTTGTGATGTTGTAGTGTTGTAGATGTCCTGAGCCAGCAGAGGGCGCTGTTGTAGATGTTGTTGTGATGTTGTAGTGTTGTGATGTTGTAGTGTTGTGATGTTGTAGTGTTGTGATGTTGTAGTGTTGTAGTGTTGTGATGTTGTAGTGTTGTGATGTAGTGTTGTGATGTTGTAGTGTTGTGATGTTGTAGTGTTGTGATGTTGTAATGTTGTGATGTTGTAGTGTTGTGATGTTGTAGTGTTGTGATGTTCTTGTGATGTTGTAGTGTTGTGATGTTGTTGTAATGTTGTGATGATGTAGTGTTGTGATGTTGTTGTGATGTTGTAGTGTTGTGATGTTGTTGTGATGTTGTAGTGTTGTGATGTTGTTGTAATGTTGTGATGTTGTAGTGTTGTGATGTTGTTGTGATGTTGTTGTGATGTTGTGATGTTGTAGTGTTGTAGATGTCCTGAGCCAGCAGAGGGTGCTGTTGTAGATGTTGTGATGTTGTAATGTTGTGATGTTGTTGTGATGTTGCTGTAGATGTCCTGAGCCAGCAGAGGGTGCTGTTGTAGATGTTGTGATGTTGTAATGTTGTGATGTTGTTGTGATGTTGCTGTAGATGTTGTGATGTTGTGATGTTGTGATGTTGTAGTGTTGTAGATGTCCTGAGCCAGCAGAGGGCGCTGTTGTAGATGTTGTGATGTTGTAGTGTTGTGATGTTGTAGTGTTGTGATGTTGTAGTGTTGTGATGTTGTAGTGTTGTGATGTAGTGTTGTGATGTTGTAGTGTTGTGATGTTGTAGTGTTGTGATGTTGTAATGTTGTGATGTTGTAGTGTTGTGATGTTGTAGTGTTGTGATGTTGTGATGTTGTAGTGTTGTGATGTTGTAGTGTTGTGATGTTGTAGTGTTGTGATGTTGTAATGTTGTGATGTTGTAGTGTTGTGATGTTGTAGTGTTGTGATGTTCTTGTGATGTTGTAGTGTTGTGATGTTGTTGTAATGTTGTGATGATGTAGTGTTGTGATGTTGTTGTGATGTTGTGATGTTGTAGTGTTGTGATGTTGTTGTGATGTTGTAGTGTTGTGATGTTGTTGTAATGTTGTGATGTTGTAGTGTTGTGATGTTGTTGTGATGTTGTTGTGATGTTGTGATGTTGTAGTGTTGTAGATGTCCTGAGCCAGCAGAGGGTGCTGTTGTAGATGTTGTGATGTTGTAATGTTGTGATGTTGTAGTGTTGTGATGTTGTTGTGATGTTGCTGTAGATGTTGTGATGTTGTGATGTTGTAGTGTTGTGATGTTGTAATGTTGTGATGTTGTAGTGTTGCGATGTTGTAATGTTGTGATGTTGTAGTGTTGTGATGTTGTAGTGTTGTGATGTTGTAATGTTGTGATGTTGTGATGTTGTTAGTGTTGTGATGTTGTAGTGTTGTGATGTTGTGATGTTGTAGTGTTGTGATGTAGTGTTGTGATGTTGTAATGTTGTGATGTTGTAGTCTTGTGATGTTGTTGTGATGTTGTTAGTGTTGTGATGTTGTAGTGTTGTGATGTTGTTGTGATGTTGTGATGTTGTAGTGTTGTAGATGTCCTGAGCCAGCAGAGGGCGCTGTTGTAGATGTTGTTGTGATGTTGTAGTGTTGTTGTGATGTTGTAGTGTTGTGATGTTGTAGATGTTGTAGTGTTGTAGATGTCCTGAGCCAGCAGAGGGCGCTGTTGTAGATGTTGTTGTGATGTTGTAGTGTTGTGATGTTGTAGTGTTGTTGTGTGGTAGATGTCCTGAGCCAGCAGAGGGCGCTGTTGTAGATGTTGTAGTGTTGTGTTGTTGTAGTGTTGTGATGTTGTAGTGTTGTAGTGTTGTAGTGTTGTAGATGTCCTGAGCCAGCAGAGGGCGCTGTTGTGATGTTGTTGTGTTGTTGTGAAATTGTAATGTTGTGATGTTGTGATGTTGTAGTGTTGTAATGTTGTGATGTTGTAGATGTCCTGAGCCAGCAGAGGGCGCTGTTGCAGATCTCTGAGGTTTGGGCCAGTAAAGAACATGTGCAAGACTTTAGCCTGAACACACACTAAGTCCACACACATCATGATCAAGAGCTCACGCTGTGAATGTTAAATATGTTAAATTAATCAGACATTACATTTGAAAACGTAAAGTGTTGCACATTTTATCGGTGCAGAGATGAGTCTGAGAAGAGTTGTGTGTTTAGGGTTGTGAGAACGTGTGAAGGTTTCAAGAAATCTGTCTTAACAGTGAAAAACTGTGAACTGAAGCGCAGTTACTGCATCTGTCCTGCAGATGGCGCTGCTCGGTCATATTGTGGATCATAATCCCAGGTGTGGTTTTAAAAAGCAACTATTATTATGAAGCACATGTTCATGTATGAGTTCAGGGCAGGTCTAACCTCATTGGTTGGTTTGGTCATGTGACACACCGTCTTAACACAGTGATGACGTCAATCCTCAGAAATGACAGGTTTTCTAGGTTATCTATACATGCATATAGAAATGATATGAATACATGGTTTATTGTGCTGTCAGACTCAGGCTCAGTTATGGAGTTATTAATAATCACTACACTCTCTCGTTTTATCTGATTATCTGTGCCGTGCTGAATCCTCTTTTGTCCTCTTTGAAATGTTCACTTCTTTGTTACAGTTTTTCTCAGTTCTCAAATAAGACTTTTCTCTAAACAGAACGTTCAGATCTCTGAACAGTTAGTTTCTCGTTCACATCAGATTAGAGTTGCGTGTGCTTTGGAAAAGAGGAAGTACAGTTGTCTACAATCTGCACAACATCTAAACGAACACACACACACACGTTTATCAAACCCGGTGAGTCTTCATCCACTATCTTCCACTCAGTGATCAAACTCTGT